>CAWUFW010017086.1:0-279446 GCA_963921515.1 Calotriton arnoldi
AATAAGTTTGGCGTTGTTTGACGAATCATCGCGAAATTTTCAAAACTAGTGGGGCGCTCCGGTCCGCCCCTGTCTTGAAAGTTTTGGGGTGATTCATCAAGCGGGGGCCGAGAAAAAAGGGGGGTCCCAAAACATGTTAATTCCCTTAGGCAATATTAGCCACGGCTACAGCCCGAACTGCTGAACGGAATTACACCAAATTTTGCAAAAAGGTAGCGCTTGGTTCAGAAAGTGACCTTTTTTTAAATGGTTTAAATCCGTTCAGTAGTTGCGGAGAAATTCAAAAAATAAGAGTGAAAAACCAATTTCCCATAGGAAACTTTATGCAAGGCTACAGCCAAACTGCTGAACGGAATTACACCAAATTTGGCAAAAAGGTAGTGCTTGGTTCAGAAAGCACTCTTTTAAAAATGGTGTAAATCCGTTCAGTAGTTGCTGAGAAAATCCAAAATAAATGTTTCGATATCTATGGCCGCGGTGGATCCGCGCACCCTCCCGATCACGAGCTGCATGCTGATTGGCTGTCAACACTCCAAACCAGGAAGTGTTGACAGCCATCTTGTTCCTCGGTAGAACTGAGGAACAAGAAACCATTAAAACAACTGCGTAAAACGCAAAAAGGGGGCAGGGTAGAAACACCCTGACCCCCTAGGCCTGCTCAGGGGGTCCTATAAGGATCCCCAGGGCCCCAAAAAAATATATATTTTTTTTTAAAAAATCGGCGGGATGCGCTTAGGGTGCGCGGATGCCGCCGAAAAAAAAAAAAAACGAAGCGCGGTCTCCCGCGCTTCGTGGTTAATTGGCCCCTGGGTGGGCCAAGTCCCGGGGGCATGGGGGGTTTATTTAATAATATGGGGGGGGCCTCGAAGGCCCCCCAAGCCCCGGGGACCGCCACCCCCCGGGGCTTTAAAACAATAATGGTGCTGGAGGCTTCTTTTTTTTTTTTAAATAATACACCTGTGTGGGGGGGCTCGAGCCCCCCCACACGCCCCGGGGACTGCCACCTCCCCGGGGCACTAAAACAAAAATGTTAATTTGGGGTCCGGAACGGACCCCCGAGCTCCCGGGACCACCACCTCCCGGGGGCTGTGCATGTGAAGGGGAGGGGGCCGCGCGGCCCCCTCCTGGAGCCCTTGATGGCCCTGGGTACCCCCACCCCCAGGGCCGGCTCCTGCAGTGTCCCGGGGTGCCTACCCCCGGGACACTGTAGCTTGCAATGACAGGACGGGAGCCTCGCGGCTCCCGTCCTGTCATTGCAAACTGCTTTGGATATTGGAAGAGAGAGCAGGAAACCTGCTCTCTCTTCCAATATCCAAAGCACATTGCTTTCACATGGGGAGCTGCATGTTAGCAGCTCCCCATGTGGAAAGCAACTACCGGCTCCCGCAGGAGGCGGGGAGCCGGCAGGGTCCGTGGGGGAGTTGGGGTCCCCCACGGACCCCAAAGGATAGGGCCAGCCCCGGGGGATGGGGTCCCCGGGGCAAGTAGTGGCCCAGGAGTGGGGCCACGCGGCCCCCTCTCCAAAAATAATTACATTTAAATTTTTTTTTAAAGGCCGGCCCCGGGGATGGGGTCCCCGGGGCCATAAGTGGCCTGAGGAGGAGGCAATGCAGCCCCCTCCATCAGTTTAAAAAAAAAAAAAAAAGGCCAAGCCCCGGGGGATGGGGTCCCCGGGGCCGATTAAGGCCTGGGGAGGGGGGCCACGCGGCCGCCTTCCACATTTTTTATTTAAAAAAAAAATATATTAGGGGGCAGGCCCTGGGGGATGGGGTCCCCAGGGCCAATAAATTAGAAAAAGAAGGGGGCCACACAGCCCCCCTTCTTAAAAAAAAATATAAAAAAATACCGGCATCGCCCGGAGGCCACGCCCCCTTCTTTCAGCACTCTGCAAACACGCCCCCTGGCGCGTTTGCAGATGGGGAATGAATTCCCCTTGAATACTGGGGGTCCCTGGGGGCCAACTAGCCCACCAGGAACCTCCAGTATGCGCCTGGGGGCTGCGTTGCAGAGAGGTGTACAGAGGTCACGCCCCTTTTTACACCTCTCTGCAACGCAGCTCTGTGGCGCTAACTGGAGGTACCTGGTGGGCTAGTTGGACCCCAGGGACCCTCAGGATTCAAGGGGACTTAATCCCCCAACTTAAAACGCACCACGGGGCGCGTTTCCACAGTGGTGAAGGGAGGGGGCGGGGTTTCAGGTGACATGTGTGCAAACAGGCCCCGTGGTGCGTTTTAAGATGGGGAATTAAATCCCCTTCAATCCTGAGGGTCCCTGGGGGCCAACTAGACCACAAGGTACCTCCAGTAAGCGCCACGGAGCTGCGTTGCAGAGTGTTGTAAAAAGGGGCGTGGCCTCTGAACACCACTCTACAACACAGCTCTCTGGTGCATACTGGAGGTATCTGGTGGGCTAGTTGGCCCCTAGGGACCCTCGGGATTGAGGAGGAATTAATTATCCAACTTAAAACGCGCCACAGGGCGTGTTTGCAGACATGTCACCTCAGGCCCCACCCCCTTCCTTCACCATTGTGCAAATATTCCTCTAAAATCAGCCGAACTACGAATTCCGATTTACTCACCTGTTATCAGGAGAGACCTCAGTGCTGCATCTTTGAGCCCAGTACTGATCCTGAAAAGTAATTTTAACCGTACTTACCAGTAACTTGAATTTCCTTCCATAGGCTAACATTGACTGGTTTCACTTGGAAATTCTTCTAAGTGTGGAGTTTTGGAACTTTATAATACTCCTCTAAAATCAGCCGAGCTACGAATTCCAATTTACTCACCTGTTATCAGGAGAGACCTCAGTGCTGCATCTTTCAGCCCAGTACTGATCCTGAAAAGTAATTTTAACCGTACTTACCAGTAACTTGAATTTCCTTCCATAGGCTAACATTGACTGGTTTCACTTGGAAATTCTTCTAAGTGTGGAGTTTTGGAACTTTATAATATTCCTCTAAAATCAGCCGAACTACGAATTCCGATTTACTCACCTGTTATCAGGAGAGACCACAGTGCTGCATCTTTGAGCCCAGTACTAATCCTGAAAAGTAATTTTAACCGTACTTACCAGTAACTTGAATTTCCTTCAATAGGATATCATTGCCTGCTTTTTGCTGAAAAAGTTTCTAAGTGTCGATTTTTGAAACATACAAATATTCCTCTAAAATCAGCCGAACTACGAATTCCGATTTACTCACCTGTTATCAGGAGAGACCTCAGTGCTGCATCTTTGAGCCCAGTACAGATCCTGAAAAGTAATTCTAACTGTACTTAACAGTAACTTGAATTTCCTTCCATAGGCTAACATTGACTGGTTTCACTTGGAAATTCTTCTAAGTGTGGAGTTTTGGAACTTTATAATAGTCCTCTAAAATCAGCCGAACTACGAATTCCGATTTACTCACCTGTTATCAGGAGAGACCACAGTGCTGCATCTTTGAGCCCAGTACTAATCCTGAAAAGTAATTTTAACCGTACTTACCAGTAACTTGAATTTCCTTCCATAGGATATCATTGCCTGCTTTTTGCTGAAAAAGTTTCTAAGTGTCAATTTTTGAAACATACAAATATTCCTCTAAAATCAGCCGAACTACGAATTCCGAATTACTCACCTGTTATCAGGAGAGACCTCAGTGCTGCATCTTTGAGCCCAGTACAAATCCTGAAAAGTAATTCTAACTGTACTTAACAGTAACTTGAATTTCCTTCCATAGGCTAACATTGACTGGTTTCACTTGGAAATTCTTCTAAGTGTTGAGTTTTGGAACTTTATAATATTCCTCTAAAATCAGCTGAACTACGAATTCCAATTGACTCACCTGTTATCAGAAGAGACCTCAGTGCTGCATCTTTCAGCCCAGTACAGATCCTGAAAAGTAATTCTAACCGTACTTACCAGTAACTTGAATTTCCTTCCATAGGCTAACATTGACTGGTTTCACTTGGAAATTCTTCTAAGTGTGGAGTTTTGGAACTTTATAATAGTCCTCTAAAATCAGCCGAACTACGAATTCCGATTTACTCACCTGTTATCAGGAGAGAACCCAGTGCTGCATCTTTTAGCCCAGCACTGACCCTGGAAAGTAATTCTAACCGTACTTACCAGTAACTTGTATTTCCTTCCATAGGAATCCATTGTCTGGTTTTCAGCAGAAAAGTTTCAAAGTGTCAATTTTCACAAACTACAAATATTCCTTAAAAATCGCCTGTATGACTTAAACGCATTCTTTCAACTGTTTACAGGAGATGCACCAGTGCTGGATCCAGGATCCACCACTGAGTAAGAAAAAGTAACGAAAACACTACTTACCTGCTAAGTGAATTTCCTCCCATAGGATAACATTGGTGATTCTATGTGAAAAAGTTTCTAAATGTCAACTTTTAAAATACAATAATATCCCTTAAAAATCACTACTGTAACCAAAACGCTTTTACCCAACTGTTTACAGGAGATGTCCCAGGACTGAATCTAGGATCCAGTCCTGTGGTTAGAAAAGTAATCGATAAAGTAACTAATTGCATTTAACTAGAAATTCACATTGACCTCAATGTTGCATTGTGTTTGAAATTGTGTTGCCCATTGCAACAACTGTAACTACTGTACTTAAAAGTCTATTCCCTATTTGCAAAGTATTTAAACTAAAGTATTTCATTCTGAGAAAGTATATTTTGTAATGTAATGTATAATGTAATTACAATGTAATTTAAAAAATAAAATATCTAAAAATAAATAGTTTTAAAAAATGTTGTAAATCAGTATCAAAAAAATAAATATAACAATTAATACATTTAAAAATTGTCATTTACAAAACCTTTGAAATTCACTGAAAAAACCATAGGTTTCAGACACGTTATAGTTAGAAATTAGCATTTAAAAACCTTTGAAACTCACTGAAAAACCATAGGTTTTAGGGACAGTTATAGTTAGTTGGACATTTCACTCGTACAAAACCCGTGAAATTCCCCCGTTATAGTTAGTTCAGCTAACTATAACTCGCGCCCCGCAATGCACTGCTGATGACGTCACATATTACATCACTCATGACATGGTCAGTGACATCACTTATGACATCACTTATGACATCTCAAATGACATCACTGATGACATCACTGATGACATCATCCACGTGATAATCTGATGCACCTCCTCACACCCTAATATAACCTTTGATACACCCACTCTAAATTACAGACTGCCATTCGCAAAACCATAGACACTCCAATACCAATAACTACATACCCACTAACTGATTCTTAGGTCTACACACACATCCACTCACTCACCCATACAGTCACTCATACTTACGGTCACTCAGTACAGGACTATCATATGCACTCATACTCCTATATAGACACTCAAACACCGCCACTCATCCATAGAGGTACTCACACACCTAGTCAGTCATGCAAATAATTAAACACACTGCCATTTACTCACCTATACAGTTATACACACACCAGCTCACTTATTCATACAAATACTAGCACATTCTTACGCTCTTATACAATCACTGATACAAGCACACACTCATCCATACAGTCACTCTCACAATCACACACTCTCGCTTATAGCTATTTATATACTCCAACACACATATATACTGCCTTTCACATATGTAGTTACTCACACATGTACCACTGGGACATACATTCACTCACTAACACACTCTTACACACACTTACCCACCCATACAGTCTATCACAGATGCACTCTTGAAACCATCCACCCAGTGAATCACCCACTCACACATCTATGCACAGAGTCACACACACCCCACCCACACAAACACTCAGGCACCCATACAGATACTCAGAGAACCAATCAATAACTCATATAGACACTCATGTAGCTATTCACAAACCCATGCAGCCACTTACACAGCAACAGACAGACGGATACAGACATTCACCCAGTTTAGTCACTAACCCATGCATTCAGTAAGATACGTCTAATCACTCACTTATAGAGTTAGTCACGCACCTACTAAATCATCCATACAGACACTTATACACCCACTCATTCTTCAATACGCCTTTCCCTATATATTTTAAAAATATTTAAACTTTACAGAAACACACAGTCACTGGATGATGTCATCAGTGATGTAATTTGAGATGTCATCAGTGATGTCATCAGTGATGTCACTGACCATGTCATGAGTGATGTAATATGTGACATCATCAGCAGTGCATTGCGGGGGCGCAAGTTATAGTTAGCTGAACTAACTATAACGGGGGAATTTCACGGGTTTTGTACGAGTGAAATGTCCAACTAACTATAACTGTCCCTAAAACCTATGGTATTTTCAGTGAATTTCAAAGGTTTTTTAAATGCTAATTTCTAACTATAACGTGTCTGAAACCTATGGTTTTTTCAGTGAATATATATATATATATATATATATATTAGTACTTGTGGGGCTACTATAGATGCAAGCCTGAATAGCTACACTGTGAAGCCGTATGGGTAAACTGGCAAAGGAGGGGATGGAGATGATTTGCCCCAGATTTGAGATAGGTTGTGCAAGAAACATTCAATCAGAAAGAGTTGGGCGAGGGAGAATACTAAATTCTAGGCCCTGGTCAACTTTGGGAAGAAGCATCTGAAATCAGCCAAATTGACTATAACGGCTGAGCCACTTCTACGGGATTATGAGCAGCAACAGCTAATAGCTGAAAAGGGTAGTAGGACTGAACAGCCAACGGCACCTGATAGCAAGATTGAAAGCTTGCATAATATCATCCACCCTCAGGCAAGAACTCAGGTGCCCTCTTGTGACATCAAGAGTGGACCAATAATTGTGGGTGCCAGTGTATTCAGTAAAACGAACATGGGACATTAACCCACAGTCAAGAAATCCCTGCAAGACAGAGGGGGATAAGGAGATGTAACTGACATAATCAAAACTAGCCCTTATATCAACATAACCAATGGATGTGCACTGAACATATACCTCCCACTTCCAACAAGTCAAGCCATTACAATGGTAGAGGAGCCAAGCTCTTTAAGGAACAATGACTTGTAGGCTGAAGAATTTAATTCAGTGCCAGTGCTAAATCAGAAATATAGTGAATAAAACGAAAAAGGAATTAATCACAATCCATAAAGAGCTCTACATCGGTATTTCAAAACTGAACACAGAAGTCAAAGAAATAAAGTGGCTCCATTAGAAGGTCTACATTATGCAAGCTATATTTTGCAACAGAGGGCCTAGCTGTCCACAATGATATCTAATCAGAGAGTCAATATATACCAGCGACCAGGACCTGAAAGAGAACTCACTTCACTATGAGCATGACAAGAGAAGCAGCAACATCTGAAAGATTTGATGGATTTTCGACCTTTAAAAAAAGGGCGAATCTCAAGAGAAAGATGCCTCAGCTAAAGGCTTACTCAAGCCCATCCTAAAGGAAGTAATGTAGATAACTTTGAACATTTAAATGAGAAGGTAGATGCCATGTCAGAGGAAGTAGGGGACTGTTAGGCCTGTCGGCCTCGGGGTAGTCTTCCCCCAACCTTTTGGATTACTAACCTCCATTTGTGTGCTGAAAATCATTTTTGTTGGCCTTAGGACTCTGTGCACTTTACCACTGCTAGCCAGTGCTAACGTGCTTATGCTTACTCCCCTAAACATGGTTTGATTGGCTTACATTGGCCTGATTGGCCTGACTGGCATATTTAATTTTCTTACATGTCACTTGTGGAGTGGTATACCACATACCCAGGGCCTGAAAATTAAATGCTACTAGTGTGCCTCCACCCACTTAGGTAGCACCCACTTAGGCACCCACTTAGGTAGCACCTTAAAACATGTCCAAGGCCTGCCATTGCAGCCTGAATGCTGTTTTAAACATCCAATTCGACTTGGTAATACCACCTAATTGCCAAGCCTTAAGCTCTCCTTTTTTTGCATGTAAGTCACCCCTAAGGGAGGCCCTAGGTAGCCCATAGGACAGAGTGATTTGTAATTAAAACATTGGACATGTGCTTTTAAGGTTTACATGTCCTGCTAGTGAAAAACTCCTAAATTCATTTTTCACTACTGTGATGCCTAGCTGGCCTATAGGATGTTACTGGGTTGCCTTATTACATTTAACAATTGCTAAGTTTTGATTGGGACCAGGTAGCCAGTTCACATTTGGTCTGTATGAAATTTTAATGAAAAATCCTCTTTAAAGGTAAAGTCAGATTTTTATTTGCCATTTTGAGAAATGTGGCATTTTCCTGCTTCTAGCTCTTTTGTGCCTGCAACCCGTCTTAGGTCACATGACTGGGGGTAACTGACAGCTAGAATTTGTGAATTCCTTGCAGACAGGCACACAATAGAGGGACTTGGTGTGCCTGAGTGGGCCATCTGCTGGCACGATGGGGGGTGCAGTTGAGCACAGCCCAACTTGCAACTCGATAGCCTCTGCTCTGCCTTCACACAAAGGACTAATCACCTCCACATTTTCACTGCAGCAAGCTTGGACCCAGGGCAGGGAAGTCAGGAAATTCCATGCACTCCAAAAAACCTTTCTAGAAGCTTCTCCCACCTTCCAGAGGAAAGTTCCCAGGTATAAAAATAGTACCCTTTGACCTACTCGTCAGTTCACTCTTGGACCTGTGGAAGGACTCTCAGAGGACTGCCTACTACTGTGACCTGCTGAGTACTCTGCAAGACTGCTTTGCTGTACCTGGAAGGACTGCTTTGCTTCCTGGAGCCTACCTTGATCAACAGGGACACAAAAGGATCCCACTATCTCAAACCCACATCTGGGCCCAGTCTGAGTGCTTCCTGAACCTCCGAATGGTGTCCCACCAGTACTGAACCCTTGGTTGTGGTGCTAAAGGTGCCCAGATGGCCAAAATACCAAACTGAGGACTTAAACATATTTTGGACAAAAACTGCTCTGGGAACTGAGATGAGACCGTGACCTGCCAGCTCGCCTATCCACCAGTGGTGCATCGCCGGTCTGAATGACTTCATGGCTTCTCCCACTACATTCTTCTCTGCAGCAGCCAATCCTGTTCAGCAGTACTTCACCAAAGGGGTATCTGAGCCCCTAGAATTGTCTTCCACTACAACCTCCTGCCTTTTCCCACTGGAGATTTTCGACTTCCAAAAAAGAGACTAAGTTCAAATGTAGAAAACTTCACACTGTCTTCGATCTAAGCCTCCCCAACAGTGATGTTCCCTACTCGGACACCGTCTGCAGCCTTGCCCGGCTGAACTTTACCTTTTCAGAACATTCTTATCAAAGTTTCTTCTAAGTCCGAAGATAAGCGGTGACCGGGCCCAATCCACTTCTTGTATCCAAACCGTACTCCATTGAGTTTAACTTTTACTAAAAACTTAAAAAATGTATAACTCTGGTTATACTGATAGGATTTTAGTTTTTTTGTGTCATTCTGTTTTAAAATGTATTCTATTTTTCTAAATTGGTGTTTGATTTTTGTTGTGTAATGTTTTCACTTTATTACTGTTTGTGTGCTGCATAAATCCTTTAGACATTACCTTTAATTTAACTCTGACTGCTTTTTGTGGCAAGCTACCAAGGGTTAAGCACAGGTTAACTTAGTGTCTTTTTGTCGTTCACCCTGCAAAGGATTGTGGCTGTTGCTTCCCCAGGGCACATACCCCAGTCAACCAACAACCCAATTTCTCAATGGAGGCAATAACAGAATCAGCTACATTACCAGACAATGGTCACAGCAATCAAATAGGAAAATCCTGCTAGATAAAACACAGCAGACTTCCAAGATAATTAACCTGGAGAGTAAATGCAAAAATATTGAAAGTCAATCCTGCTGCTGTAATTTAAGGATTGTTGGGTCACCAGACAACAGAATAAATGGAAGCAGAACAGGCAGTCATTAAATGAAGTGGGCAACTATTAAGGGATGAAGTTCTAAAAGAAACATTACGAGGACTCCCTGACACTTTGTCGACTGCAAGAGGTCACATCATTCCAAAATTGGTACCCAAACAGGGAGCCTCTACACATACAATAATAGCAAATGTTCAGGACTTTCTAATGAAAGAAACAATACTGCACCAACCTAGAACCAGAGAAAAAGTTCAAGCAGCTCAGGATATTCATTCTCTATTTTTCTGGACCACTCATTTTCAACTGCAAGAAGACTGAGAGTAATGAGAGCTCATCAGTATGATCTTAAGAAAATGGGCATCTCATCATCCCTTGCTGCCTTAAAAAGTCTGAAGATCACCTGGCAAGGATATTTCTGAGTTTTTAAAGATCTAGAAGCTCACAACTTTATATCAAACATGTCACCTGACAAGTAGAAATACTAGAGACTGACTTAATGGATAAGTGGGGTAAAAAGGGCAACTGCAGCAATTTTCTGGAGTGAAAGTACTATACAAAGCTGGCAAAGTAGCCAGATCATTAATATAGAAGTAAATGGCTGAATCATTAAAGATAATATAATTTAATGTCAAAGGGCTAAATATGATGGCAAAATGATCCAAAATTAAGGACACATTTTGTTAGGTCAAACTTGACATAGCATGTCTTCAGGACACCAGAATTACATACAGAGATAGAGATGCATTCACAAGAATGGGAGCCAAAGCAGCTTTTACCACTATACAAAATATGTCACTTAGAGGGGCAGCTATTCTACTATATGACTCATATTTGCAATTAGTTAGCATTATAGCAGGTCCATAGGAAAAGTGGATGATAAGTTACTCAAAATTACCTATAAGGCCATATTCGTATATGAGCTATATACATCCCAAAGAATAACATATCATTACTACTCTATTGGGTACTAGCTAAATAAGTTGCAGAAAAGGGGCATGTTATCACAGTGGGGTACTTTAATTGTATCATGTCCACCCACCTTGACACCACCAACCCACAAAGACAACCCCACTTATCCAAAGTTAGGCAAGCTATTAGATCTCTGTAAAATGTATTAGATATCATGGACCCCTGATGATCCAAACACTCTAAGGACAACGTATTCTCATATTACTCTAATGCACACAAACATGACTCAAGAATCGGTTATTTCCTTATAAGCTTCCTCTAAATAAATAAAGCATCTGTCAAATATCATTTGATATGGGTATCAGATCACACTCCGGTTACTTTGAAGATACGGGTAGATGTTGGAAAACCAGAGAAATTGTCCTGGCCATTTAATAGGACATTATTATGGGATTTTGAGTTTGTCCTGCAACTAAGAACACATATTAGGATGTTTCTAATGGAAAATAAACAATCAACACCTCAACACCTGACCATGCAATTTGGGAGGATATGAAAGCTAGTATCAGTGGTTTCCCAAAACAATATCAACCAGCCAAAATAAAGTAAAAAATGCTTGTGTCAACATTGAGGACACAGTTAGCCTTGTTAGAAGATGCAACATGCTCAAAGTATCTTAGTTCATGACCCATAAAAAACGAGATAACGGTCAACTTGTCATGTACAAGAACATTAATTAAAGCACAATACAATATTACAGCTAGACACCAGCTAACCACATCCAGACATTATCTATGCGAACATGGAGAGAAGACAGATGCGTTACTTGATATTCAGACCTGAGGAAATTAAGGGAAAAACATATCCACAATATACTGGATAATCAGCAACTTAAATGCAATATGACCCAGAGATAATGGAGTTTTTTGTAAATACTACACTAACTTGTATGCATCTTGGGGGCATGGCTGACCACACTCACTAAACTGACCTCCGGCGATCCTCATAAATAAATCCTACATAATCCTGCCCTAGATGGCCCCTACAGCCCCCCACCTGTTGTGGGAATAGCATACCAGACACTAGTGATAGCAGAGCTGCTCTGATTTCATTAGGATGAGCTAGCCTGCCGAGCATATGGCCGACTCTGGGGAGAACTTCGCATTCCCTGGAAATCCCCCAAGACTGAGTTGTGGTCCTGAGGGGCGGGTGGTACAAGGGATATGTGGTGCCTGAGGAGTGGGACAAAGGGCAAATCCCCCAAAGGACTGAGAGTGGTGACCAGGGGGCCGCGAAATGAGTGGCGACCGGGAGCAGGTGGTGAAATACCTGAGAGAGTCGGAGGCTTAGCCCGCTCTGACTGCCTCTGAAGTGGCAGGATGTCACATCAAAAACCAAGCTGCTTAAAGGGACCCTCTAGCATGCATAAGGCTAGGAGCACTGACCCAGGGGCTGAAAAACAGGTAGCGACTGGAGGTGCTGTGTGAGGGCCCTGAGAGTGCTGGAAACAAATCAGCTTGGGATCATTTCTTGGTGTGGGATCGCAGCACAGAGGGGAGGAGGAAGAACAGAGGTGGCCTCACTTTTGCCCACCTGCTTGTATCACCGGTTGGAGATGCAGGTGTGCAGCCAAGGTGGTGGCCTGTAGATGGAAGCATGAAGCATAGCGGGTGGTGGGGCCTCACAGAGCAGCCCTGCCTGAGCTAACTGCCTGAGGAACAGCAGAGTGCTGCAGCGAGAACCGAACTCACTGGAGGGCCCAAGCACATGGTTGCCTGTGAGTAATGACTGCCCCCTTCCCCTGACCCAGATCATTGTCCTACTGACTGGGCCTGGACATTGAAATTCTACTGGGGTAAACACTCGCCCTGCATGGAGCCGACAACATCCTGGCACGGTCTGGGAGTACATGCCTTGCAGAGACTCCCTCCTCTATCTTGCCCTGCTGCTAATGTCACTTGAGACACTTGAGCATGACTGTGACTGCCAACTGTGGCCTACACAGCACACCCGCATTGTATTGTATTGTATTGTAATTGCATTTATATAGCGCTTACTACCCCTGACGAGGCATCGAAGCGCTTTTTCAGTGAATAGCACGCCACTCCTGGACCCATAAAGGATTAGAGTTCAATTAGTATAGTGAAATATGAAAGTAATTAAAGTGGTGGATAGGTTAGTCAGTTATTTGGAGTGAGAAAGATAGCTGAGGGATAGAAGGGGGAGAAAGGTTTGCATTCATATAGCGCTTGTTACCCCTGAAGGGGTGTTGAAGCGCTTTTCTGGCGAGTAGCACGCTACTCCGGGACCCATAAAGGATTAGTGTTGAAAATTAGTATAGTGAAATATAAAGTAATTTGAGTGGTGGATATGTTATTCAGTTATTTGAATAGAGAAGGGTAGCGGCAGGATAGAAGAGGGAAAGAGGTTTTATTTTATATAGCGCTTGCTACCCCTTATGGGGTTTGTAGCCCTTTTTTTTGTGAGTAGCACGCTACTCTGGAACCCATAAGGATTAGTGTTGAATTAGTATAGTGAAATATGAAAGTAATTTGAGTGGTGGATATGTTAGTCAGTTATTTGGATTGAGAAGGGTTGGGGAGGGGTAGAAAAGGGAAAAGGTTTGTATTTATATAGCGCTTGTAACCCTGATGGGGTGTTGAAGCGCTTTATTGGCGAGTAGCATGCTACTCCGGAACCCATAAAGGGATTAGTGTTGCAAATTAGTATAGTGAAATATGAAAGTAGTTTGAGTGGTGGATGTGTTATTCAGTTGGATAGAGAAAGGTAGCGGAGGGATAGAAGAGGGAAAAAGGTTTGCATTTATATAATGCTTGCTTACCTCTGATGAGGTGTTGAAGTGCTTTTTTGGCGAGTAGCACGCTACTCTGGGACCCATAAAGGATTAGTGGTGAATTAGTATAGTGGAATATGAAATTTGAGAAGTGAACATGTTAATCTGTTATTTTGATTGAAAAGGATAGTGGAGGGATAGGAGAGTGAAGGATTTTGATTTAATTTTTTGGGATGTCATAGCAGTAGGAGGAGGCTTTTGGATGAGTAAAAGGGGTTGTGGAGGGGAAGAGTTAGAGGGAAGGGTTTAGAAAGATTTGTTTTGGGGATCGGTATAGTAAAAGAGGTGTCAGATGATGCAAGGAGGGGTAGAGTAAGGGAGAGTCTAGAAAGGGCTATTTTGGGGATCATAGTAGTGGTATGGGGTTTGAGATAAATGAGAGAGTGGGTGTAGAGGATATATTGATAGATGTATAGGGTGAGAAATGGGGCAGTGCATTGGAAAGAGTAGTAGAAAGAAGTTTGAGATGAGTCAGAAAGTTGGGTTAGAAGATATATTGAGAGAAGTATAGGGTGAGAAATAGGGTAGTGCATTGGATATGCTGAATTAGAAGAAAGTGATAAATATATAGATCCATAAGTACATTGAAAGTATATAGATGCATAAAGGAGGTAGGTATATGTAGATTAAAGATATTGATAGAGGTACAGGATGAGAATTAGGGTAGTGCATTGGATATGCTTTTCAGGAGGAAAGTAACAAACACACAGATCCAAGTACATGGAAGGTACATAGATGCACAACGGAAGAAGTACATGTAGACCAAAGATGCACCAGATAAACTCCGGTTTTCAAGTGTTATTGTACTTTAATTTTGTTAAAAATTTTTTAACATAATTATTCTACATGTTTATACAAAGCAATACACAAAGATAGCTACATATCTATAGTAAAAAGAAATGATTATATACAGAGGGATATGCTGTAAATTTCTGTTTGCGTATGGTGCTTATGTGGGGAAGAGCCAATTCTTGAGTAGTTTTCTGAAGATAAGGTGGCTGTTCGTGGATCTTATGTTGGGGGGTAAAGAGTTCCATAGTTTGGCTGCTTGAACAGAGAAGGATGTGCCACCCATGGTTTTTTTCTTGTATCTTGGGATTTTGAGGCGAGGTGCCATTTTAGAGCGGAGGTTCCTTTGTTGAATGTTTGGTGATTTTATTCCTGATGAAGAGCTGTCCATTCCATGTATTGCTTTGTGGGTGATACAAAGCAGCTTGAACGTGGATCTTCTGGCAACCGGTAACCAATGCAGGGCTTTCAAGGCAGGTGAGATGTGGTCTTGCGGTTTGATATGCAAGAGTAGTATGGCAGCCGAGTTCTGAATCCGTTGTAGTCTTTTCATGGTCGTTAAAGGTGATCCGTGGTAGAGGCTATTGGCGTAATCGAGTTTGGACAGAACAAGGGAGATGGTAGCTTAGACCTTGTGTGGAAATCCCAAATGAGGGAAAATTCGTTGCAGCGTTTTTATAGTGACAAAGCTTGATCTTGCTAGTTTGTCCACTTGGGCATTCATTGATAGCTCGTAGTCCATGTTCATTCCGAGGTTTCTTACTTCCTTCGATACTTTAGGTGGTGGTCCCAGTTCATCAGGCCAGGCGGCAAGTGGGTCATAATGTTTCCAATCGCCACATGTGAGTATTTCTGTTTTGGAAGCATTCAATTTGAGGTGGCTCCAAGTCATCCACTGATCCACGGCTCTGAGACAACTGAAAATTGGGGAGTTTCCAATGTCTTTGGGGCACTCCAGTTGAAGGAGTATTTGTGTGTCATCTGCATAGTTATAGCACATGAGGTGAAATTGATTGATCAGTACCGGTAATGACTTCATGTAGATGTTAAAAAGCATGGGCGAGATGATAGAGCCTTGAGGGACCCCTGCTTTTGTGGAGTATGGTTTGGATGAGAAAGGTGGGGTATGGATGACATTAGTTCTGTTTCGAAGGTAGGACGCAATCCAGTCTAGAGCAGTCCCCTCTATGCCGGCTTCATAGAGTCTTTGTTTCAGAGTGTCATGGTCAACTGTGTCAAAGGCAGCCGAAAGGTCCAAGAGGAGAAGCGCAGCAACCCCGTTGCGGTCTACTGTGTTCTTCAGGTCATCCCAGACGGCAAGGAGGGCAGATTCTGTGCCTCTTCCCGGACGGAAACCTGTTTGGAAGTCTGAAAGTTTGTCATTCTCTTCAATGAATTGTGACATCTGGGCGAACGCTGCTCTTTCTATCAGTTTGCCCAGGAAAGGTCCATTTGTAATGGGTCTGTAGTTGTCAGGGTTCAGCGGGTCCAAGTTTGTTTTCTTCAGTAAAGGGCGTATGTATGACTTTTTAGGAGTTCTTCTGGAAATATTCCAGTAGTTAAGGAATCGTTGATGATTCTTCTTACTGGAGTGGCAGCAGAGGTTGTTAAAAGAATTGTCTTGAAAGTTTGTGGTGGGCACGGGTCAGAAGGGCTGCCGGCAGGCCTGCTTGCTTTGACCAGGTCCATAAATTCATTGTGTGAGATGTGTTGGAAGGAACGGAGAGGCTGGGTTAGAGTATTCTTGGATTGATGTTTTGTCAAAGGGTTAATGCTGGTGCTTTGTCTCTGTTTTAAGTATGAGTCCAATGTGTCTGCTTTGTCAGTGTAATGATTTGCCAGTTTGTGAAATCTTGAGTAACAGGATGAGTTCCTTCTAGGCAATTTGGTTTGCGAAATTCATTGAGTATTTTATAGAATTCTTTATTTGCACATTTAGCATTTTGAATTCTGTCTGAATAGTACCTTTTCTTAGCTTTTTTGATAGCTGACTTGTATAATCTGTTTATTTTCTGTAGGTGAAGTTTGTCTTGTTTGGCATTTGTTTTGAGCCAGGTATGTTGCAGCTTTCTAATTTGTTTTTTTATGTCTTTTATCTCTATGTTTCTCCAAGGCGCTTTTTTTCTTTTGTTCTGTTGTGTGGTCTTGAGTGGTATCAGGATGTCAAAAGCTTCCTTTAGCCACTCATATAGTTTTTGAACAGAATTTATTGTTTCCAGATTTGTACTGGATGTTAGTTGTGTTTCTAAGTGTTCCAAATTGAGTTTGTTCCACGGTCGATAGGTAGATGGATGTAGGGTAGTTTTAGGTGAGTCGCTTAGTGTTGTTTTATGTTGGAAAGCAAGCAAGTGGTGGTCTGACCATGTGACTGGAGCTATAGTTTGAAAGGTAACTAGTTCGGTATTAGCAAAAATGACATCTACGATATGTCCAGCGATGTGTGTGGGTTTGTGGACAATCTGATGCAGGTTTACTGCGTCTAGGCCAGTGATTATTGTTTTTGGATGGGTCATATTGGGTTTGTCAAACCAAATGTTGAGGTCACCCAGAATGCATAGGTTGGAGTGTATTGTTAATAGGTTTGAAACTGTGTCTAGAAGTACATCTGGGAATGTCCCCTTGCTAGGTGAAGTTCTGTAAAGGAGCAGGAAGTTACAGGAGGAAGACAGTGTAGGATTGCATCTGGTGAGAAGAACCTCACAATTCTTTATGGTGATGTCGTCAACTTTAGTGATATGTAATGTTTGCCTGAACACAACAGCTAGACCACCTCCTTTTTTGCCTATACGATTTTGGGTGATCGTTTGATAGCCTAGAGGAATGGCTTCATGCAGGACTGGAGCCATATCATCTCCCAACCATGATTCAGTTATGAATAGTATGTCTGGTTTTGCATCGGTGAGAAGGTCGTAGATGTGCTGTTTGTTTTTAGAGAGGGATCGAGCATTTATTAGTAGACAGTTTAGAGAATGGGCTTTGGTGATAGTGAGACTTTGTTTTGTAGAAGAGTGATTAGTATTGTGTGGGTTTGTAGCAGGTGTGTTTTTAGTGCTGGTATTAGCTGTGTTAAGATAGCAATCGTGTAGCTGTTCTGTATCATGTTCCTCATCCAGCATGCTAAGAAGGCATTTTGATGGGTCTGCATGTGTAGGTGGTGGAGACTGTGTTTGAGAGTGAGTTGGTGTGCTGTGTTGTTTTCGTGGTGTAACATTGTTGTGCAGTAGACATGGGGAAGCGAAGTTGTGAGGTGTGGCACTTCGCTTATATTGCTTGCGTGTGTTTAGGGCGGAAGGTGTATGAGTCAGGGGAGGTGGTGCAATATGTGGGTCATGTAGTAAGGTTCTAAATTGTCCAATGGATGAGAGGCGTTTGGAAGAGAGTTGCTGTGTTGCTGTATCTGTGTTAGATGTGGTGGAAGAGAGAAAGCTTGGCATTGGTGTTTGTTCCTTTGTCTGGTTTGAAAGGTGGGTGTATGTTTGTATTTTGTGATGGTAAGTATAATGAGGTGTTGCCCTTGGAAGATCTTGTTGTGTTGGTATGCGTGAAGTGTCACATGGGGTATCCAGCCTAGAAGACACCTATGAGCAAGTGTTGAGAAGTGACACATTCCATAAAAGAGGTCAGAACAACAACCGGCCTAGGAGGTGAGAGGAAGAAACAATCCTCAGAAAGTCTGGTAAGCACAACCACACATTGAGAGAGAAAAAACAAATACACATGAAAACGGCACCAAGAAGGAGAGAGAAAATTATGAGGCAGCTGTCAATCTCACAAAAGAGTGAGACAATACCCACACAACCCATAAAGATTGAGTAAGAGACTTACGTCAACGATGCCAAGAACAGTCATCAGACTGGGATGAGAAAGAACATGAGATTGTCATCTCTAAACTAAATTCACCAGCTCCAAGCACCGTGTTGGATGGAAGAGAATGTGAGCATAGTCGAGAAATGACTTCTACAAAATCACCCAAACACTGATTATCGCATCTCGTTTTGTCGACTTAATCACCTCTTGAAGAAATGTCTTCCTCAGAAAGCAAATCAAGGCAATCTTTGAGATCAACAAAATCATCAATCCCATCAAGGTCAAGAAAACATCTCCACAACCAACACCTAAGTCAAGACAACACTCCTGTGGACAATCATCAAAAAACGCATCTGACTGCGAGAACCCCTTCCTTTCTGAGAGCAGCAGATCACGCCCGGATGACCATTTGCAACCAACAGGTACCGGCCCCAAACCTCATGTCAGCTTGAGATACACTAGATATGGCCATCAATTCGCCCCAACGACAGGTGCAAGTTTGCTGACAAAACAAACTCAGAGCTCGTAGAACCTGATGCAGGGAAAAACAATGAAGGAATCTCTTCTTAGTTGGTGGAAAATATTGCGCTGAGGGCGGGAAGATATCATGTCAAGGAAGGGGAGGTATCATGCTGTGAGGAGGGCACTGGGATCCTTCAGACTCAGTTCTACCAGGAAACTGAACACCACTTCCTGCCGCAGAAAATGTACCGGAAGTGTTGGGAGGAGAAGGGAAGTACGGTGTGGGGCAGCACGGGAACATCATGGGTGGAGATAAGGCTCCCCCCCACCCCAGTAGAAAAACAGAGGGAGAGCGAGGGGTAGCCAATAAATATATAAATTAGAACCCCACCTATGTTCTCGTGATCATTTACCTTGCACTGAAGACCATACGTAACTCTTCCTCCCTTTCCCTTCATCTCTCCCTCTTGCTCGCTCTTGTCAATTTCAATTTTCATTTTCTTCTCTCCTCTTTCAGTTACTGCATAGGGATCCGTCTCTTTAGCACGCCCCATAAATTGCTCAAGCTTTCTCTCTCTTTTGCTTCCACTTTTTTCACTTCTCTACTCTTTCAGCTACTTCTCTCTCTCCTCCTTCGCTTTTGTCTTTCACTCTTCCCCTTCATTTCTCCCACTCTCTCACTCCCCCTCTCACTTTAGTTTTTCCTTTATTTCCTCCTCTCCTCTTTCATTTGCTTCCCACTCTGCCTTACAGACCCATTTTGTCCGCCCTACCACTTCATCGCTCCCTCTCTCGTCTCTTTTTCCTTTACTTTCATCTCTCCTCTTTCATTTTCTCCCACTTCTCCTTTTGGATCTGTTGCTTCCTCCCTTCCACTACATCTCTCTCTCTCTCTCTCCCTCTTCTGTTTTTCCTTTCTTTTTTTTTTTTTTGCAGATGTATATAGCGCGAACTCGACCCGAAGGTATTGGAGCACTTTACATGAGCACTGGTTTCACTTGCTTTCCTTATTCCTTAGTTATATGTCTCTTCCACCGATCAACCTCATCTCTCTCATTTTTTTTTAAATTTCTCCTTTCTCTACTTTTTATGATATCTGTATTTTCTCTTTAAGGGTCCGTCTCTTCCTCCCTTGCTCTTCAATTGTTTCTTGGTCTTTTCTGTCTCCAAATACACTCTCTCGGCCTCCCTTCACATCCCTCTTTTACTTTCAGTTTATTGTTCTTTACATTTGGGTACAATAAAGGAACAATAAAAGCTAAGAAGTACAGCCAGAAGACATTAATGCAGAAAGGGCAATAACGCAGCTTATAAATGCTCTTAAATTTTAGGATCAGGCAGAGAGCAAATCCCTTGTCACGAGAATATTAAAGAGGGGGAACTATTACAGAGCACACTTATATCACTAAGACCCAAATTGGTTGTAGGTAAAGCTGAAATGCTACACGCGGCTCCTAAAAAGATTTACATTCTTTGATCTAAAGTGAAAATCACGACACTTAAAAACAAGCATTGAAACAGTAGCTTTGAGTTTTACTTGGTGCATGCTCACAGAACACAGCAAGCAGGCATAATGGAGCACACGTACACGCAGGGCCGGCGCTAGGCATGGGCAGCCTGGGCAGCTGCTCAGGGCCCCGCACCTGCTCGCAGCCATGGGGCTTCGCACCTCTAAAGACTCCAGAGTATTGAGGCCCAGGGGGCCCCCTAAGAGTTTATATTTTTTCTATTTTTGATCAATCTCCCCTGCAGGCCTGTCTCTGTGGGCCTAATGGCTGCATCTGCATGTTGATGACAGCAATTAGACAGTTAATTACAGTGCTTGCGTGTGACGGGTGCCCTGTCCGTGTATCAGTGAAAAGCAGAATATCCTGCTGGGCGCAGAGCAAAAGATAGAATGGCGGGCACATTACAATGGAAACTTCCCACCTAGGACAAGTGGAAAGGGAGCAGAGAGGCAAATAAAATGGGTAAGACAAACGGAATAAAGTGGGGGGGGCAGATAGGTGTGAGTACGGCAGTGAGACAAGAGGTGCACGCAGAGTGAGCAGAATCAGCATGTAAAAGTGGATGGAGCAGGGTTCAAAGGGTGCTGGGTCACTCAAGTCTTAGACCCGGTAGTAAATTAAAATGGACATTGAAAAGGGGCCCTATATTCATGTCTTTAAGTTTGCCTGCAAAAACATTGATCCAGTGTCTGCACAATGAATGAAAGTTCTGAAAAGCAGGTGATGAGACGGGCCGCTCTCCATTTTTGCCGTCACTCTCAGAGTGAAAAAACAAATCTTAACTCTGCAGCAGTGCCACCGTTCGCTGCCTTTAATGCACCTTCAACGAGACTCGTTATAGTTCTTTCACAGTCTCATCATGTCATAAATGGAGCATTTTCAATATTATATACAAGGAAGCCGTAGATGTTGCTTATTCATCTGATGCAACTTATAACCACTGACAAAGCCAATAGTACTGGCTTGTTGTAGGTGTAATTGTACATGTTGTATTATTTATCTGGAGGCTATGACAGAAGCAGCAAAATAAAATATCAGTCGGGCGGCGCACTTTGCTAAGCACAGATTTATATAGCTTACATGTTTTTAAGCCACACCCTTAATTACATTAGCCATGCCTCCTTTGAAAGACCCCCCCAGTTTTTTCATCCTACTTAAAGCCCTGCTGTCAAGTCAGTATGCAGGCCGTTTTTTTGGCTAGTTGTGGACCTGCTTTATGGTCAGGTGAGCCGGTTTTTACTGTTGATTTTTATGATATTAAAGCAAACATTGCCTGCAGAAAACTCAAATCAGTGCAGTCTTCCATACCTTACAAAAAAACTTATATAGCATGTCTGCTTAGTTTAAAATTGCCCTAGTTTGCAAACATGGGACACTTTTCTAGCTAACTAACTCACTATTAGGGGCCCCTTTTATTTTGGTACTGGGGCCTATTTTCTGTCCCAGTCTGATGCTGCATGTTAGGCAGGGCCACTGGAATTATGCAATTGTGCGGCAGCTGCGATTTCTGCATAAATATGCATTTGACGCATTTGCCACATAATCCATCATCTGCTGCATATTCTACAAATTTTAACAACAGAATTGCTTTCTATCTCAAACGGTTCAAAAGTTACTAAAAATGCAGCAACACGTCTTGCTGCATGTGGGAAGGCCCTTTGAAAAGCTGGAATAGTCAACTTTGTTTCCCACTGCTAAATTTGGGTGTTAAATTGGTACTAATGGGGTGCAACCACTGCCCAAACAGTGTTACCAAGTTTAAAAATGGCAAAAAAATGAAGTAATACTATTTCAAAATGGGCCGGATTATGCCACATAATTTGCCTTTTCTTGCCTCATAATTTACTCACCCTGCCACATTATTTAACCTTCTCCTGCCGCATAATTCCAGTGTTCCTGCCGTTAGGGTAATTCATGGCAGTAATTTTGTTCCTGTTTATATTTCCCATTCTTTACTTAATCTTGCATTCCCCAAGAGTGGTAGCTATTTCCAGCATGTGTGTTTCTGCATTTCATTTCACAGCATATTACTCTTGGATGATGCACCCTTTGTACTGAGTTGCCTCCAGGTGTTTATAACAGGCTACAGTTGAGCACTTTGGAGTTGAGGATGCAGGCAGTACAACTTTCACACTGTATGTGTCTGTGGGTCAAAAAGGTGTTCAGATTACAGGATCATTCAAAATATGGCCTCTCTGCAGAGCACAAAGAGCAATGGTCTTGCATTCCAGTTGTGATTCTATGCAAATGTGTGTGAAGGAGCTACTTATTGGTCAAAACAACAAGGTGAAAGTAAAATAATTTATTGTAGTTACTCATGTAGCTTAAACAGCTAACAACCATTGACAAAACCCAGTCGCAGCCGGCATGACTCGCGTGTGTGGGGGCGGCAGGGGATGGGTGTTGCGCAGGGGGTAATTTTAATTATAATTTTAAAAAACTTTCCTTAGCCAGCCTGATCCAATCCCACGTCATCTCTGCTTAGGGGCCTCACATGTTCCTATTCTGCCCGGGGCATCACATGTCCTAGGACCGGCCCTGCGTACACGCACACATGTAGTACCAATAGAACAGTACATATATGGCATCCATGCACACTTACACCTACAAACGCCCATGAACACAGATCAAACACAGAAACCCATTAACACTGTTCAAAAGACACAGGGGCAGCAATGCACACAGAACACAAACCTATAAACACCAATGCACAAAAACAGCAGACATAAGGCACACGCTGGTAGAGACCACAAACAGCATTCACTACTGCAGTAAAACTCAAATACACAGGTCCACACAGAGGCATATATAAATCCGTATTTGTAAAGCACGAACTACTCACCCTTACGGGTCTCAAGGCGCTGGGGGCCGTCGTGGAAATTAAGTGAGCTATTGCCCAGAGTCACAAGGTGCTGAGCTGAGCTGCCGCCGGAGCCGGGGATCGAACCGTGAGCCCTGTGTTCCGAAGTCAGCTGCCCTGGCCGCTGCACCACACCTCTCCACTATATATAAGCACTCATGTACACAGATCAACAGACATGCAGATTCCTATGTACATACAAAAAAGTCATACGTGTGCCCAGAAGACGCCCGTGCCCAAAAACAACACGGAGATAAATAACACACACACAGTCGCAGACAGCACACATGCAGTCAAACATGAATGAATAGATGAACAGATGGAATAATGGGCCGAAAGATACATGGAAGGATGAATGGATAGCTACATGGCTAATTGGTATTGAGGATATGCCGACTTCACGTCCACTTAAACTTTATCCACTCTACGAGGGAAATTACAATCCAAGTTGAGCAAGGACTGGAGTGGTATGCAGACATAATATCGATGTTTAAATATCGATATACCATTATATCGATGTTTAAATATCGATATGATAGAATATCGACCATCAAGAATATCGTCGACCAGAATATCGACATGCAGGTAAGAAATATCATTTTAATTAATATCGATGTTAGTAATATCGTTAGTAAAAATATCGTTGTTAATAATATCGATTGTTTTTTAGTGTTTTGTATGTTAGTATATGTGTTAAAAGTATAGCTTATGTTTGTAATGTATGTTTGAATTTTTTACAAGTAATTAATTTTATGTTAATTAATTTTTGTGTATTTTAGTTCCGTAGCGGGTTGTGGGTTTATAGGGGAATAGGGTGGGAAGTAATTGAATTTAAATTAATTAATTAATAATTGTATTAATTAATATTTTTGTATTTAATATGTTATATTGTCAATTGTGTTAATTAATTTGTTATTAATTAATTATTGATTGGTTATTAATAATTAATAATTAATTGGTAAATATGTTAATTGTGTAATTTTTTGAGGAGCGGGTTGTGGTTTTATAGGGGAGTAGGGTGGGAAGTAATTTAATTATAATTAATTAATTAATAATTTTAATAATTAATATTTATGTAATTAATATTTTATATTGTTAATTGTGTTAAAAATGTTATTAATTAGTTATTAATTGGATATTAATTATTAATAATTAATTGGTAAATATGTTAATTGTGTAATTTTTTTATGAGTTGGTTGTGGGTTGATAGGGAGTAGGGTGGGAAGTAATTTAATTTTAATAACATTTTTATTATTATTTTATATACAATATTTATTTAAAGTTATTTTATAGTGTTAATTGTGTGAACTCATTTATTTTTTATTGTTTTTAATTTGTTTTTTAATTGTTTTTACTTTATTAAATATTTGTTAAATAATTATGTTAATTGTGTAATATTTTACAATATTGGTGGTGACGTTTATAGGGGAATATAGTGGGAGGTAAATTATTTTTGAAAAATTATTTATTTGTTAATTAATGTTAATTATTTTGCAGGAGTGGGAATACTAAATTATTCCCCTCCGCTATCCAACACTTTCCCTACTGTTACACTTAGTGGAGTGGGAATAGTAAATTATTCCCACCCGCTAGCCAACACTTTCCCTACTGTTGCACTTGGTGGAGTGGGAATAGTAAATTATTCCCACCCGCTATCCAACATTTTTCCTACTGTTGCACTTGCTGGAGTGGGAATAGTAATTTTTACCCACCCGCTATCCAACACTTTCCCTACTGTTGCACTCACTGGAGTGGGAATAGTAATTTTTACATATCCGCTATCCAACACTTTCCCTACTGTTGCACTCGCTGGAGTGGGAATAGTAATTTTTACCCACCTGCTATCCAACACTTTCCCTACTGTTGCACTCACTGGAGTGGGAACAGTAATTTTTACCCACCCGCTATCCAACACTTTCGCTACTGTTGCACTTACTGGAGTGGGAATAGTAATTTTTACCCACCCACTATCCAACACCTTCCCTACTGTTGCACTCACTGGAGTGGGAATAGTAATTTTTACATACCCGCTATCCAACACTTTCCCTACTGTTGCACTCGCTGGAGTGGGAATAGTAATTTTTACATACCCGCTATCCAACACTTTCCCTACTGTTGCACTCTTTGGAGTGGGAATAGTAATTTGTACATACCCGCTATCCAACACTTTACCTACTGTTGCACTTGCTGGAGTGGGAATAGTAATTTTTATCTACCCACTATCCAACACTTTCCCTACTGTTGCACTCGCTGGCGTTGGTATAGTAATTTTTACCCACCCACTATCTAAAACTTTCACTACTGTTACACTCGGAGTGGGAATAGTAATTTTTACCCACCTGCTATCCAATACTTTCCGCTACTGTTGCACTCACTGGAGTGGGAATAGTAAATATAACCCCCCGCTATCCAACACTTTCCCTACTGTTACCCTTGTTGGAGTGGGAATAGTAATTTTTACCCACCCGCTATCCAACACTTTCCCTACTGTTGCACTCACTGGAGTGGGAATAGTAAATTATTCTCCTCCGCTATCCAACACTTTCCCTACTGTTGCATTTGCTGTAGTGGGAATAGTAAATTATTCCCCTCCGCTATCCAACACTTTCCCTACTGTTGCACTTTCTGTAGTGGGAATAGTAGTTTTATACCCTACGCTATCCATCATTTCCCTACTTTTATAGTTAATGTAGTGTAATTTTTTTTTTTTAAATAAATATTAATTTTAATATTTTAATGTATTATATATATTTTATTTTTATATTTATATTACAGGTTTATGTATATATATATGTATTTATAACTTTTCTTATGTTTCTAACATTTCATAATTAAATAAAATAATTATTTATTAATATTATTAAGTTAATATATATTTAAAAAAAAAATATGTATGTTTAATTTTTTTATATTACATTTATCATTTATCAGTTTTTAACATTTTTAAATAATTCAAACTATGGGGTCCATTACGATAACCGGCGTTAAAAAATCCGCCATCCACCATAGGCTGAAAAACCACCCGCCTGCACCATGGGAATACCGACCGAGCAATTATGATGTCGCGAAGCAACCCCCGCCCGCGGTGGTAAAAACACACAAAATTCCGCCCGTCCATGTCCGAGTAGAAGATTAACCGTCCGCCACGGACGCAATCCCGCCCGAAAACCCAAATCCGTCCGCCCTGACGACCGAGACAACGACCGTGAAATTATGATCTCCCCGACATTAGCGCGGAAAATACACATTTTCCCCGCCCGCCACGGTTAACAACAGCGATGAAGAACTGACACGGCGGAAGGCCTTGCGGACACGTCCGTGCACGGAAACCATTGGCGGGACAAAGAAATACACACAACATGGCCAACAAGTCCACACAGCAAACCACGCAAAAATACACAAACACAGAACACATCCCAATGACACATGCCCCCTGCCAAAAATAAAAAACTACAAATCCCAGGACAACAGACACAACACACCTGAAAACGACAGACCATCATGACACACCCACATAAGTTAGTACAAAAGCAGCCTCCTCACAGACCACAATCCCTTGCATGAGGACAAAGCGAAGACGCCATCAGACAACACAGAGAGACACAAAGGAAAGCAGCACACCACACGCACGCACACATCACACACATCACCACCACTACCACCATCACCACTGAAACAACGGCACCACGAACCCCCTGCACATCACACACCACACACCACACACCACACAACCACCACACCAGCTCAACAAATAGCAGACCACACACCATGGCAAGCCAAAGAATGCCAAAGTACACTGCCACTGAGTTGATGGTCATGGTCAATGAGATCATCAAGGTGCACCCACAAATCTATGGGAACCAGGTCCAACAGACACCAGTAGCCACCAGAAACAGAATGTGGAGAAGGATAGTGGACCAGGTGAATGCAGTTGGGAACGTGCCACGCAACCGGGGCAAAATGACAAAGAGGTGGCACGACCTGAAAAGCGTGGTCAGGAAGAAGGAGGCCAAGAACCGTGAGCTGGCTGCCACGACTGGCGGCGGAAATCCCGCGCTATTCAAGACCTTCAAGGCGTGGGAGGAGAAGGTGCGAGGCATTCTGCATCTGGAGAGTCTCACCGGAATACCAGGGGGAGTGGAGGCTGGTAAGTACAAACAAATGTATACCAGCACACCGCTATGTACTGTCATGCACTACCAGAATGCCATAGCACCGAGGGCCAAACACCCCCATGTCCAGTACACAATACACAAGACATCTCTCACACATGCAACAGACACCCCCACACACTCAGCCCAAAGGTACCAAAAAACAAAACCATGGGGGCATGTGTACCGTCAGCCAGCACCACAACTCCCACCAGGTCCCTCTGTACCCCAGATGTGCCGGAAGGAGCACTCCCCACACCCACACTCATGTGTCAGCCATAGCTGCACTGACCAACAAGTAACAGGTAAGTAGCCTTACCACAAACTCCGAGTATCGGAGGGGGGACTGCAGAAATACAACCACCACCAGGCCCCTAGTCCTACAGCGCAGCAAGATGGAGCACTCCCCACACCCATGTGACAGCCATTGCAGTGCACACCTTCACCCGACAGGTAGATATGTTTCCCTACATGGAGGGGTGTCTGTGGATGGTAAGCCTTCACCACAACTCACAACACGGCCCCCACTGCCACAGACCAGCAAGATGGAGCACCCCTCCCTCTCATGACCATGTGACAGCCATTGCATTGCTCCCTACAAACCAACAAGTAGGTAGACTACTGTACAGGGCGGGGTGTCTGTAGGCATGAGGACTGTACTACGACTAACATTTGGGACATGTCACGTAGCAGAGGAACAGGTAGCACTGCTCCCTGTCATAATCATGTGACTAATGTGCACACGGACATGAATTACAGAGTCATAGCCCACATGAGCCATCACAAATACACTAACACGGAAGGAGTCACGTCTGCATGCACAAGTTTCACTGGAGTACTGACCCACATGCCGTGCACTGTGCCAGTCATCACACACATCAGCAACACCATCGAAGTATTGTCCATGTAGTCGTGTCTGCTTGTTCCGTTGACATCGTACAACATCACCCATGTAAGTCCATCTCGTCTCAATGTAACTGAGTGGAACCACAGTAATGTCACATACACCACTGGACCCATGAACCACACAGCTACACAATGCACATTCAATGTCTCATCCATCACATCTTCACAGCCCCAGTGTCATGAAAGGTATATCATCTAATCAGTTGCCCCATATACAGTAGTACAGCAAAGATTCCTGCCGATGACCAATAATGTGTCTGTAGTGTCTGAAGCGCCCGTCACACTGTGATTTACAACATACCTAATATAGTCAACACACCAAGAGCACTGCATTGCTGCACATGGCTGAGGGTAACACGCACACAAAGGAATTGTCCCATCTGCAAGACGTCGTGTGGCACACAACCATCACCCACCTACTACAATGCTTGCAGTGTAATGTCCCTAAATGATAACAGTGAGCAGATATGCTTGGTACGTCAGACATACACACACCTTTGTCTCTGCAGTGTCGTGTGGCCAAAACACATGTCCCCTCCTGCAAACTTATGTCACAGTATGTACCCCAAAACCATATTTCACATCAAAAGTGTTGAGGGGCTGTACCCCTTTGCCATCTGCGTTCCTAAGCATTCCATTTGAAACCCCAAAACCATATTGCACCTCAAAAGCATTGAGGGGCTGTACCCGTGTCCACCAAAGGCACAAAATGTAGGGGTACTGCAACACACACCGATTGGCTATCCAAATCCGTCCCATGCCATGTGCACCCATCACACCATTACATTGCCTTGATCACGCACACACATTGTAGAGCCATACACACGCATCTGGGAAATCAGTGCACAACTGTGCACCAACTGTGAATGTCAGTCATCTAACACAAACCTTGCAAGGTGCAACACAATAACCTTTCGTCTCCGCCCCACAGGTGACGAACAGCATGATGCTGGAGAGGGAGACAGCAGTCATCACCGCCAGTCCACAAGCCCTCCACCTGGACTCACGGATGTGGAAGACCCCCACACCTCCTCGGACGAGGACTCCGGACCAGGCACATCTGGTGTGGCAGGGCCCAACCGCTCCCCAGGACCCCTCCTACCCACCAACCCATCTCCCAGGGCCGGTGACCAGTCCCAGGCCCCTGCTGCCATGTTCATTGCAGCCACCACCACCGCCGCAACCACCACCACCACCACCAGGGCCTCCCTGACCACTCAGCCTGCGCAAGGGCTTGTACGCATGTCGACACCGACCCTGGGAGCCACAACGAAGCCCCGGGTGACCACTGTGGCGAGTGGGCAGGTCGGTAGCAGCAGTTCAGGTGGGAGGAGCAGGGTCAGGTCAACGCCATCAGAGCCTGGGAGCCAAGCCCTGCCGCAAATCGCAAGAGTCCTTGGGGCCTATGAAGAGGCCCAGGGACAATGGGCCCGGTCAGCTTCCGATACGCGGGAAGTTCTTGGGGTGTTGAGGTCCATGGACGCCCATATGGGCCAATTCATGACCCGTATGGGCAAATTTGTCGACCTCATGGGCTAGCTAGTGGTGGCGGTGAGGGCCCAATCAAGGCCAACCACACCACCTCTGACACCACCTGCTGGGGCGCAGGTCCGTGCAACATCCAGTTCCCCTGCGTCCACAGCGAGTGGGCAATCCTCAGCCACCACCAGCAGCCCACAAACACAACCACACCCTCTCAAACGTGGAAGGGGGCGTCCGAAGAGGAAACAGGTGTCCAGAGATGACTTTGCACGCTCCAAACGCCAGTGAGACAGCCAGCCACGGTGGCCATCTACTGCATTCACTTGGACTACTATCCTACCCCACACTGCCATGTGAATGGCATGTGTCTGTCAGACTGTGGACCCAGAACAACATGGGTACACCTTGGCCATCACGCGGACATGTCCGTTAACTCATTGTTCCAGCATGCACCAATTTTGTCATCACCTTGCCCACAATCACATGTCACTGTTCAAAATAAATACACCTGGATCACATTCTGTTGTATGTGCTCTGTGTTTAATCAAGGATGTGCAACCGTCACCATGATCAGTAATGCATCAGGAGTGTGGTATGTCGATAGGCCAGGAGAGGCTGGAGGGACCTAGGGGTGAAAAACAGAACAAGAGTCCATTGAATGTGTGTGTCACACACTCATCACACAGTACTTGTCATCAAGTTCAAGCAATGTACACACATCTCACAGAGCAACAGGGCACAATGCCACAGCCACTGTCAGTGGCATACTACCCTGGACATGGACCATTGCCACACAGCACTCAGTGAACAATAGGCCGCTGTGACAATGCACACATACACCTACACAACTACAGCAACATCAGCCGACGTACATGGTCACTCACCGTCAAGTGAAGTAGCGGGCGATGAGCTGCTGACGCTCATTCACTGCTTCCTCTTCTCCACTGTCCACGTCACTGGACACGGCCTGGTCTGCAGGCGGGGGTCCTGGCTGATCACCGTCATCCACTATCAGGGGGATCTGCCTGCGAATAGCGAGGTTGTGCAGCATGCAGCATGCCACAACTATCTGGCACACCTTCTGTGGGGAGTATGCCAGTGCACCCCCGGTGCGGTCCAGGCACCTGAATCTGGACTTCAGGAGTCCAAAAGTACGCTCCACCACACGTCTGGTCCTCCCATGTGCCTCATTGTATCTGACATCAGCTGGTGTCCTGGGATTACGGAGTGGGCTCAGCAGCCGAATCACCTGGGTGTGAGAAACACAGAGAATCCTTGCAATTCCAACAGGACACAAGACAGCATGTCACACCCAGCACGCTACACGAGTATGCATACTCACCAACAATCCAGGCACGGTCCGGTTGAAGATTGGACACCAGTCGTGGGAGGATGCTGTGGCGCATGATGTGCGAGTCATGGGTGGAACCGGGAAACTTCGCACACACGTGCGTGATGATCATGTCCGCCAGGCACACCACTTGCACATTCAGGGAGTGGAAATGTTTCCGGTTCCTAAAGATGTGCTCCATGGCCTGTGGTGCAACAAGGCCAACATGTGTGCAATCAATTGCACCAACAACGTGGGGGATGCGTCCAAGTGCATAGAAAGCCCCTTCACTGCCGCCAAATCACGAGGCCTGGAGAATCTGATGTACCGGTTCCTGTACAGCATCATAGCTGACAGGACATCCCATAGCACCATGCTGAACATGGGTTGGGACATTCCAGCTCCACTGCCTACCATGTGTTGGAAAGATCCGGTAGCGAAAAAATGCAGTGCAGCCATCACCTTAGCCGTGGGGGTGAATGCTGTTGGATACACCCTGCGAGGACGAAGGTGGGGTTCCAACATGGCACATAGGCGATGCAGGGTGGGTCGGTCCAGCCGGGAATTTACGAATGACCTCCACATCCTCCATGTCTGACAGCAATTGGTAGGGGCGATGTATGTTTGGTCTCCTCCTAGGACAGATGGAAGTGGACACATGTCAATGCAACACACCACATGGCACATACACATAAACATTCCAAAAATAACTGGCAAAGCTATAGAATCACAGAACAGCTGACAAGTAGGTACAGCACAGCCACAATACTCTTACACAGGTCCCCTTACCAATAGCAATGGTTACTGACACAAACCATTGACATGAGCATGCACATGGGGATTTAGGCCCTAATAGCTTGAAAGGCATCATGATGGTTTCAGACTACATAGGTGGGAGGCGACAACACCACGGCAATATACCTAGCTGCTGTGCCAGACACAGCTTCCGAGGCCGGGTGAGTATGGCACACACCAACAACACAATGTACACAGGCTGAGCGGCCAAAACAAGTGGGTCCTGTTGCACAATGGGATATGAGACAGTCAATGATGTCCCTAGTCCACCCAATGTCCAGCACTGTACGTATCACACCTCCAACACACATTGACAGGTGTACACATTGACAACTCCATGACAACACAGCTGTGTGAATCCAAACACACATCACAAGTGACACGTAACGTTGCACGTGCCAAGTGGGAGATGTACATAGAGAAATATGGCATGTGTGTGCATATGCACATCCCATGCACCCATGCTAATGTGTACATTATGATGTGCCAACAGACATGTGGAGGCTGAGCACTGGTAGTCAATGCCAATGCACACAGCATGAAGTGGCCCTGTCCAGTGTGGACATGCTCCCACACAGAAATCATGGCCACACCTGCAAATGCATGGCGCACCTTCAACTGTGGATTCCACATGGCACCAGCGGACTGTACCCGCCATGGACCAGGCCCTTGAGGCCAATTCCAATGGCCCTCGCGACTGCATCCTGCGTGTTCGACGATAGAGTTAAGCGTACCGGGACAGCTCGGTGCAGGCCATTGTGTGCATTTGAAGCAGGCAGACATGGTACACCAATTGCAGCAGCTTGGACCCACTGGAACAGCCCCAAGGGGCTATATGAGTGTGGGAGGGAGACAGGCATTACCGCAGCTTACAGGGGCTGCTGCCTGGCATCCCTCAACAACACCTGCCGCTGCTGCCACATGTACACCTACATGTCGACGACTCTGAAGATATGTCCAGGTCCACTCACCAGCGAGGAGCTGGAGATCATGGATTCCGAGCTCCACGCACACTGCCCAAGGCTATTCATAGCAAAACTTGTGTGTGTAAGACAACTACAGTGTGCGTGTGAGTGCATGTGGGGGACAGACATGTCGTAGATCTGCAGCACTATGATTCTGAGCCTGTGGGGTTCCAACATGCACTGCTTACCATGCTAACTACAGGTGTAAGGGGTATGTAGGCTCTATGGCGCTTTCCCATGCATGTCCCTCACGAGTGGTGGTACATGGCATTTCCATGTCAGACATCCAGTCACGCAGCCACTTGGCAATGCAGGACTCAGGGCAGTCATTGCTTGTGTGACTGGCTGGCTGGGTCCCTGCTGGCCTTCTCAGTGGCAGCAGACCTGGGCTGCACATTGACCGCACAATCCTAGAAGGAGACAACACTGACTGTACAGTGGGTTACATGTGTCTTTTGTTCAGGTCTCTCCTGAAATGCACAAACTCAGCCCTGTCGATTGGACACACCATGCCTTATGATAGGGATGTGTGTGAGAGATAGTGGCACTGAATGTGACCTCCATTGCGTGGTGAGCCATTCACAGGGCGAGTACGTTGAGGGCTGCGCAGTGTTGGACACAGTGAGTCCACCCACAAAGATGTGTTGCCTTGTGATCTATTTGTTGGTCCACCTGTCAATGGACAGTAGATGTGGGCAGACTACACATTGCTCAATGTGCTGGCAACCTGCATGTGAATGGGATGGACAGGTACTGTGTACACACTCCCAGCAGCATGCATTCACGTGTGGTGTACACATGCTGTTGGGCCATGTCCGATTAATTCCTGGCTCTGTTGCACGTCTCTGAGTATTTGGGATGGGTCAGCAGCATGCCACTGTGATTGGTGGATGTGGGTGATGTTGAGAAGTGCATGAGTGACATTCCAAAGCTCTTGCGTACCATCCCTGCAGTTTGAAGTCCTCCAGCCCAAGGGCTTGTGATGAGGCATTGCATCCAAGTTGATGCCTCTGTGTATGTGTGACCGACAGTGCAGCCAATTCCACAAAGGGTGTGACGTCATTTGCCGGATGAGCTACTACGTGGCGAGAACGGATCGGGGGATGCCCCCTCGTATTGTCAGGTCAGCACGGCGCTGCATTTCACCAGTAATGGTCTGCATCTTGACAGTCACACAGCCTGTGCCGGATTCATGTTTGTAGGGGCATCAGCAGCAAGCAAGTGTACAGTAATGTGGGATGGTGTCTTCTGCGGTGAGAGGCAGCATGTGTCCACAGCCTAACCATAATCTTGGTGATGCGATGTATGTTGTGTATGCAGTGGGTTGTAAGTGTACTCTGTGCTGTGTGCACCTGACATGCATATGCGATTCCTGAGGGTCAAGATGTAATTTGAGCACTCTGCATTCTCAATGCACTCAGAGTCATAGCCCTCAGGAACAACCTGTAGTGGCCTGGATTGGCAATTCACATGTATGTTTGAGGCACTGTGCCTACTCTGATTTCGTTCGGTCATATGTTTGCGATGCCTCAGCTCATATCTCTGTTGCTTACACATCCGGCACACTGTGCAACAGCAGTTATGCTCGTGTCAACGACAGGTGGATGGCATGGGCTCATGGCCATTGTGGCCCGTCATGTTGCAGTCTGTGTGAGTGGTTTCCCATTCTGCTCCATGCAGGTATGTCTTTGGCCTGATTACGTAGTGGTCATCCTTGCCCCATCGGGACAGTGGGTGTGCACACCGCGATTTGGGACTATGGTCGCACGGTGACACAGGCCGGGTGTGGTGCTATGTGCACAACACATGTGCCACTTATTAGCGGCTTCAGTTACTGTACGCCAGCCATTATGTATTGAATGTGGTGGCTGTATGCAATTGCACAGGTATCGTGCAACATGTGGATTGGTGGATGTTCTGTGCTGCTTCCCTTGCACATGTCTGTTTAATTGATGCCAGATGAGTGAGGCCACCTCGCTCTCTCTCATGTGGCATCTCCCGTGGGTGCTGAGGGACAGGGGGCGGTCAGCAGTGGTGTGGCATCGGATGTAGCAGCTGCACAGGTGCTCAGTGTGTCAGATGTGACCAGCGCCTTGGAGGGGCCAGACGTGTGCTGGATGAATTACAGGCCGAGACGGCAATTTCTGAGTCATCTGAGGACCGAGGTGATGCATCCATGTTTGCTAACACAGGGGACGTGGACTCTGGCTCCTCTTCAGCCACGCGGAGGCGAATGCCTGTCCTCCCATCTACTTCCACAGGTGCCACACGTGTCGGCACAGGGATGAAGGATAGAGTTTCCTTCACACCAGGCACAGCTGCCCCTGCACATGTGAGCCCTGCTGCCCTCAATGCTGGGTCTGTTGAGCTCATGCGCCATCTCTGCGTGGGGCAGACAGCTCTCCTAAATAATGGCATTGCCCATGACATCACTTTGCCGCAGGTGACACAGTACATGGAGGGCCCACATTTACGCGTGGGTGGGCTACGACAGACTGTCCAAAGGTTGTCCCCCCCAGTCAAGGTGGTCCTTCAACTGGGCCAATATCAGGCTGACATTCCTGACCCTTTCTCCACCCCCCTGGGCAGTGGCACATCTGACAACAGCAGGGCACGAGTCCTAAAATAAGGGGTGGGGGGACGCTGACGTCACAACAGGAAGTGACATCACGGAAGGTGGCTTGCACCGTCTGACTCATTGCCTCCCCTCGCTCACCCCTTATATGCGATTGCATCGTAGAAGCCAGCGCGTGCACAAGCAGCTCCGATCTCGCCACAGAGAGGCCAAAGAGTGAATGTGTGGGTCCATTTGCCCCAATCATCTGTCTCGCGGTAATATGAGTGGTGGGACGCCGTCCACCCGCGTGGTACCCCGACTCGATACCTCGACAACAGTGACAATGCATGACAGCCTCCGGAGTCCGGATACACCACATGCAACACACAGAGGCTGTGTCTGCCCTAGCGGGCCAGGCCGCAGACACAATCCCACACGTAGGGTTGACCCACCCCTGCACGCATAGTCATTACAACCGCTGCCATTGACAAGGGACCCATGTGGTGGGACATGGGCCTCAGGGTGATGGGCCTCCAAGCCATCCCCCGCCAACGAGTGTCATGCATCTCACACATTTCGCAAAGCCAATAGGACACTTTGCCTGCACACCAGGTCTCGAGTCAGGGTACCACGCGGGTGGACGGCGTCCCACCACTGATTTTACCACGAGCCAGGGAACTGGTGCTAATGGACACACACATTCACTCTTTGGCCCCTCTGGGGCGAGCTCGGTGCTGCTTGGGCACGCGCTGGCTTCTCTGTTGCAATCGCATGTAAGTGGTGGGCGAAGGGAGGCAGAATGTCTGATGGTGCAAGCCACCTTTCGTGACGTCACTTCCTGTCGTTACGTCTGCGTCCCCCCACTACATATTTAGGACTTGTGCCCTGCTGCTCACTGAGAATGTGTTGCCTGCGAGATGTGACCAGGAGAAGGGTGCCATGAGCTCCCACCCACCAAGCTCCACTGCCATCCCGTGCCCTGGGTAGCCTGTGCATGTGGACAATGTAGGGGGTACACCTGGTGGACAGGGGATGTGAGTGCCTTGGCAAGGGCCTGGCAGACGCACAGCAGTATCCAGCATGTCCCCAGAGGGAGGGCTAACGTCTACGCCTGATGCAGCATTGATTGTGTGCCCGCCTGTTGTGCCCACACGAGTTCACATTCAGCTCCAGACAGGTGTGCTTTCCAAATACCCAAGACAGTGGAAATATAGCCCTCCGGAATCCTCCCCACACAGTCTGTTTCAACAATGCATGTGTGCACCTACCCGTGCCACCCACCCACCTGGCCCAAGCGGAACTCCCGCTTCACATGACACATGTGTGTCTTCCACAGTTGTGCTTCTCTCTCAGGGGCGGACCTCCAACTGTCCCGTAGCACATAGACAGCACCGAGTTGAACGGGCCATCCTGTTTGAATGGTAGGGACACACACACATCTACCTGTGACTAACCCTGGGCGTAGTTCGCGAAGTAGCGCTACGCGAAGCTACGCAAAGTGCAGTTCGCACTACGCGAGCTACGCGTAGCACTACGCGAACTGCGTAGTGCGCTGTTCGCGATGATTGCACAGTGCCGGACGCTTGTCCGCACTGTGCAATCATTGAAAACGGTATCTTGCACAGTGCAAGCTGTCTTTTACTGCCGCTCGAGTAGATTTTTACTCGAGCGGCAGCTCTCAACGCAGACTGGTAGTTTCTCATCGCAATGAGAAACCTGACCTCCCCGCGTTGAGAATCTCTCCGGGAGGTTTATTTTCCACGCTCGCGATCGGCAACTTGATGTTGCTGATCGCGAACGAGGAAAAGTCTCGCCGGGATGTCATTTTGCTTGCTCGCGGTCGCCAACTTGACGTTGAGGACCGCGAGCAAGCAAAAAATGACCGCTGCACTACGCTACGCGTGTTTGCACTGTGCTACGTGCAATTCGCGTAGTGCGAAGTAGCGCAAACTTCGCAAACTACGCGAGCGTAGCGTAGTTTTCCGCCCAGGCCTACCTGTGACACAGTGGTGGCTGTGATGGCTATTGTGCCTGCCATGGCAGTGTTGGTGGCCATGTCAGGGTACACTCACACACATTGCATACGCAGCTTTTCGTGTCACTACTCTGCACATCGGACTGGCCACTGTCCCTGGTGTTGAACAATTTTGCCGGCTGTCTATGTAATCTGTGACTGGATGCTGTTGTTCCTGTAGTCGGTTGTGTCTGTGTAGTTGCTGATTGCAGTTGTTACTGTGTGTGCATAGTTAAGTGAGGCACATGCCTTGCATGGTTCATCAACAATTGCAATGTCTGGTGTCACATTCCAATGTGTTTTACACGTGGCTGGGACTTCACTTCTTTCAGACTCTGCCACTTGTGTGTGTGATGAAGAAGTTTTTTAGTGACACGGATTGTCTGCATGTATTTGCTGGAAATCCATGGTAAATGTCTACGTGTCATGTTTGCGTGCAGGCAAAGCACGGGGTGTGAGTCTGGCCACAGGATGACAGGTAGCATGTGCATAGTGTACGGGTATGTGTGAGCTTACTTTCTGGGTGGCCAGCAGTGTAGGTGTATGTTGATCTTGTGATGGACATTGAGCCTGGGCACATGGGGTACTTTCAAAGTGTGCATTTGGGAAGTGTAGGTGTGTGTGGTGTGAAGTGTGTGACTTTGGGGTGGTGTTGGGGTGTGTGTGTGCACTCTGGCAATGTCGATTACACACATGTGTTACCCAGGTTCAGGTCTGTGAATGTGAGCGCCTGTGTGTATTGTATGTTGCACAGTGTGCAGTGTGTGGGTGTGTCCTTGCAGTTCAGGATGGCTCCTACTTAATATGTTTTGGCCATTGTGGGTCTGCAGGGTGTGTGACTGTCAAGATTGTGCCTGGTTTAATTAAGCATGTATGTGAGTTTCAGCAGTTCGTACTCACTGTGCGGACCTGCCCACCCACACTGATTTCCTGTGTGTGTTTTGACATGCATTGCTGTAGCATGCTTGTTGCGTGGGTCCTAATTTTGCTTGATGAGTGGGATGTCAGACTGTGAAGGTAATTATACACATATGTAGGACTGTGCTTTGAAGTGACCAGCCTGTCAGTGTTAATGTGATGATCTGTTGGGCCACGTCAGAGTCTGACAATCAAAGGGCCACGACCTGTAGTATTTCACTAGGTCCACTGTGGTGGCAACTCATATGCATTGACATCCAATGTCACTGGACTACATGGTCCTCTCACGGCTCTCGTGTACTTCACACACTCTCATCCTCTCTCATTCGTACTTGTCTTCTTGAAATTATTCAACAGAGTCACATATTTGCTTCGAGGCATGTATTTGGACTTACTTCCTCTGTGATGCAGACTAGTGGACACTACTGGCAGCAAAATGCATGTGGAGGATATACTTAGCATGATTACACATGCGAAAGGGGGTACAGGTAGATGTAATTAGTTTTTGACTGTGGAATGGAGGCTTCAGGGTTACAGCTGCCTTGCCCTTTCTATGCTACAGTACATTTGCTGATTACTGATGGTCTCTGGGCTTTGACACAGACAGTATTCATTCAGCCTACCAGACAGCTTGGCATCATAGGGACAGTTCATCTCAGTTCCATGGTACCGGTTTAATACGATAGTGACTCCGACACACCTGCGTCAGAGGTGACATCAGGGAATGTGCCCACCTGCATGCAGCAGCGTCTCACCAGTTGTTGCAATGTGGTGGCGACTGAACATGACACTGTTACTGGGGCCATGTTGTAGGGGGTTGCATTAGTTGTCCATGCAAAAGTCCTGGCACGGAAGTACAGACAAAGGTGAGGTGACAGTTCGCACGTACTACAGCAGACAGATAAGTGTGCACTGACAGGTGCATGTGTCCAGGTGCGCAGGATACATATTATGGCATAGTTGTTCGTGCTGTATTGCCCATGTGGTTACTGTACACAAGTCCCATACCTCTGCCTCCCCCTGTTCATGCAGAGACACGGGATATGGTGGGGAACAGGGTGCATGTCCCGGAAATGTCAGTTGTCATGGCAGTGGAGTTGATGGTAAGGTGTTAGTTGCAGATTATATGGTATAGTTCTTGTACAGCTACCTGCCCACTCTGTGCGAAAGCCAAGCATGGGTACGGTGTTGTACATCTATGTTCAATTGGGGATATTGAGTCGGGGACCCATGAATTGACAAGTTGACGTGTATGCGATACCTTCCAGCAGGGTATCCATCCCATTGATGGTGAACATGGATGTCATCCAATGAAGCGGGTGGTGGGTGGCAACGTGTTCATCGTAAGTTGTCCCTTGTAGAATCCTGATGGGACATGTTGGATGACATTCGATGAAACTGTGATCCAGAAGACATTCTGTGGAGGCACACTGGTCCCATTGCAGTGTGTCCCCGATTGCAGCCACATACGCCATGCCCCCATACACTGAACAGATCCTGTCGTGGTCGTCCAGGGGTGCAAACAAGTGTACCAAGTCCGCCTTTGGACATGCCGGGTTGGAGAGACATAAATCCACAGGCCAGTGGAACGGACACCTCCGACAGTAGAATACCGGGATGACGCAGCTGAACATTGCAATGCGGTAAGTTACTCGGTAACTTACATTCAGCATTGCCAGATTTGAGCAGCCCACTATGTGTAGCATGCTGTCACTGCACAGCTTGATCTGTCCGGTGTAGTTGAGGGTCAGTGGTGCAACAGCCATTTTGCTACAGGGTGATGTGATGGCGTGCTCCGTCTGCCTGAGCAGTCAGCAGAGTGCAGCCTCCGTCGATGCTGGGAATTCTGGAATGGATGTAAGGCGGATGGACTTGGGGTATAGCTTGGGCGGAGGACACAGTCCCTCATCCCACATGCTTCTATGAATAGTCAAGGCCAGTGGTGTGTGACTCTTTCCACATTACTTTCATTTGGTCCACATGGAGGAGTGGTATTATTGCATTTTGTGGTGTTATCTTTCTTTCATGTTGTGCGCTATCTGCCAGTGGACGTTTTACTCTGCATGGCTATGTTTTGCTTCTTGTTGGTACAATGGCTCCATTCTCCAGCATAATTTGTTGCAATGTTGTTTCGGAGCAGGAATGGAAGGCCATTCAGTGCTATCTGCTCTCCCGTGTGTGGGCGGGACACTCCGTTGCCGCTGTACATTTCGGCTTCTGTGTGGGTGTAGTGATTGTGCACACCTGTTCTCAGGCAGCAGGGTTTTTCTATTTTGTACATTGCATGTGTTGTTATTGCGAGCAGGATGGTTTTGGTATTTCTTGTTGAGATTGGCGTGCCTTTTCCGGACATTGTCGATATTCTGCGCTGTTATGTGGTAGCCGCCGTGTGATTCTCCATGTTTTACATACAAGGGTGTGTCCTATTTAGCATTCACATTACTCCCCTGTTCGGGACACTTGTGTGACGTCAAGTTGACAACTGTGAGTTGTCGGTTGGGGACATGACTGATGCAGGAAGGCCACGTGACATGTGCCTTCAGGGTGGGGCTGGTGTGTGGGGTGTGTAGTTGTGGCCCTGTGGTGTTTGTGTGCAGCCGAATTATGGCGCAGTCGTTGGCCACTGTGTTGTGCGCATGTGTACCTGCGTCATCGCCGCTACGCTGCGGTGCCGTGACGGGGACGTCACTTCCTGGGCCCGGGTCGTGGGTGCCCAGGATGTTGCGAGTTGTTTATTTTTGACAGGTGGGACATGTGCGGGTACAGTGGTGGATGTGTCCTGTCCACACAGGGGTGTCTGGGGGGGCCATGTACAGTTTTCCCGCCCTTGCACTGTGTGCATTGTTTTCGTACCCTTGTTGTGTGTCTGCCTACCTGCGTCGTCGTGGTGCGTTCACTCCTAGGTGGTGCATCAGGTAGAGCAAGGGGATGGCCTGGAGTGCAGGATTCATCTCTGGGTGGTCCGCCTTTTTAGTCTCCGTCAGGAAAAGTCGAGTTTCCGCCTTGGTATCTCGTGCGGTGTCTCTTAACCGGTGGGGCTGTTTGGTTATGGCATCGTAATTTGTACGCCGGGCGGTACGTCATTTCGTCGGACGGTGTGTCTCCATTGGCTCGCGCCGCTACGTAGACTGGCGCACTTTGATGGCGGGCGGCGCCGCAGGCTTGCGGGCGGTGTTTGCCTGTCTAATCACATCCTAATTTGGCGGGCGTGTGGACCGTTGCTGGCGGACGGTAATTGGTGGTTTTTGCCTCCGTCGGCACGGCGGTCGTGCTTCCGCCCGACATCGTAATGGGCCCCTATGTTTTTATTAATTATATTTATTATTTCATTATTTTTATATTATTTTTAAGACATTTAAAAAAAACGATATTTTAAACAACGATATTTTAAACAACGATATTTTGGTTTCAATATTTTTGTACTTACCATTGTAGAGATATGCTGTCGATATTCTGTCCATCGATATTGTAGACTCGATATTCCTGTACCTCGATATTCTGTCCGTCGATATTCTGTCAGTGATCCTACTGGAGTGTCACTAACCATTCAGACCGTGGCCTCTCCCTTAAAGATAAACTTAAGGGGCGAAGGAAAATTTCAGTTCCATGCCTTTGCCCATTGGAAACCTGTACACTTAAGATAGCAAATAATGCATTGTGACCTACATGTGTCTCCCCTGCTTGGCCTCAACTCTCTAAAATCAGATGGATGCAGCATCGAAACTCAATTTATGCATGCCCATTCAGCACATGATTGCTCTGGCAAGAACAAATGTAACAATGCAGTGCAGTTTACATGTATAAACAGTTGGCAAAAACACACACTTAACACGTTTAATTGTCTAAGAATTTAAAAAAAAAAAAAATTGTTTATAAAGTTGACAATTGTACTTGTTTTGGTACTTGCCAGGAACAAATCAACTAATCCGTTTGTCAAAACAAATGTTTATATAGTGTCTCTCAAACATTATAATTCCCTGATTTTCACAGCACTTTTCAAATAGTTTTAGAAACAGACAGACAAGATAATACCTTCTAACTTACTGGAGAATTCCATCCTCTGATTGAGGGAGAAAAATGCTAATTAGGAAGGAGAAACTACGAGCTGAATTTCCTCCAGTAAACTAACCATATGGTGAAGGAAAAGTCAGCAGCGGATTCTCCTGCAGTTTTAATCTTTTCCTCCAGAAAATAGTGGTTTTTCCATTACCACCCAGCCCTTAAATAGGTTCTAAAACATAATTAAGAGCATGCACCAAAGAAATAAGGAAATTAAACACTAGGGACTTAACATCTAAACTCCAGTCACGTTTAATTAGGATTAGGGTATTTGTTGTACAGAGCAAAGTACACCTGAGCTGTTTCTTGGCACTATCTATTTCTATTGCCAGACAAAAGATGTCTACTGAGAGCTGTGAGTCCTCTGTTGTTGTTTATGAAATATCATCATGTGAAATCTATTAAGTGGTATCTAATAGTGTGTTTTTTGACATTTTTCAAAGGAACTGTCATGAATAAGGCTGATTGCCGAAACGCTTTGTCAGAGTAATAAATTCAAGACTACAGTCCGTGAGTGCTCCAACTGGTTCCTTGGGGGACTATCTGCTGAAATATATTTACGTGAGTCCACATCTCACGACGGAGGCACCCGTTGAAGAGTTCGGCAGTGTTTATGTGGCTTTGGTGAAGGGATATTGTTAGAAATGGGATTTCTAGTTGGCTAGGGCTTGCGCCTAAGCCAGGCAGAAACCTCCACTCTAGTCAGGGCAAGGGAGTTACACACTGAAGTAACCCCTGCTCACCCCCTTGGTAGCTTGGCACAAGCAGTCAGGCTTATCCCAGAGGCAATGTGTAAAGCGTTTGCGCAACACACACACACAGCAGCGACACACTAGGCACACCACAAAAGAAACTCCACAGTAGGTTATATAAAAAATACCCTTTGTATTATCATAAACACATTAGAAAATAATCACGCATATACACTGTGCCAACTGGCACTAGGTAGTACTTTACAGGGGATTATATACATGACAGGGCCAATCGGGCCACTGTCAGAACCATTAGAAAGCACAAGTAGTAAAAGACAACCAGTAACTACTGGTAAAATAATGAACTCAGCATTATCACAAGCAACATAAACGCATTATGTATGCATCACATTAGACATTAACGCATTATGCATAAACACTGGGCATAAACACATTATGCAATCTCATTAGGCATAGACACATTATGCATCCTTGTAGGGCCTTGCGCCCTACCAATACCACAAAGATGACCCAAGGCCAACTGGCCTTCTGTGGGGCCCAAATGCCCTCTGTCCAAAAGTAAGGGCTCTAAATGGGGCCTTCCAACTGGCCCTCCGGCTGCCTTGGCAGCAAAGTCAAATGTGCACAATGCACTGGGGGCGGGGGGGGCATCTCACCCTTTCCTCAAGATCAAAAGAAATGCCCCTTCGTTGCAGCTGCCCGCGCTCTTGCGGTGCAGCTGTGAAGACAACCACGTACTGGCACTAGCAGTGCCTAGGGAGCCCTTTCAATGGGGCCCTGCCGATGCCGCTCTCGGCACCACAATGCGGCCAAAACAAAATCTGCACTGGCACCCCCACGCCTGAGGAGCCCCGTTCACCGGGCTCCTCCGGGGACAATCGCTCGGCCCCCACAACCAGGCAGCTTGCCTGGCTTCCAGGTCGCCGCTCGTGGTGTGGCGGCCTCCCAGCACACCAGAAGGTGGGGTGGGCTACCGCTCTGTTGCAGAAGCACCCAAATTGCGGGGGAGGCTCCTGCTTCGTTTCAGAAGCACCCAAAATGCAGGGTAGGATCAAGCTTCGTTTCAGAAGCACCCAAAATGCGGGGTAGGCTCCTGCTTTACCACAAGGCGGGATGGGGGAATCCACATGCCGGGATTCCCTCGGGACGCTTCGGCAGCCCAGAGCTGCAGAGCACACACGCTCCTCTTGTCCTGGAGCTTTTTAGACGGGCACAGCTGGGCAAAGAGAACAGCAGGAAGGCCGGCACGCTGGGGCTCCAAGGCCCGCAGGCCCCTCAGCTGCCTAGCAGGGCAGCAAGTCCATCCCCAGCGGCGGTTTCTCCTGGCAGGCTGGCAGCCTGCCGGCCACAAGTAAGCACCAGAAAAGCACACCATACATGGGGTCACAGCCCCAATACTTATACAGGGTTTGGTCTTTGCTCTGCCCTGACACAGGGCTTGGGGGGTCTTGGAGCACTTTGTGTACAGTGCTCACACCCTCCTTTGTCAGGTGGGGGCTCGGTCCTCAGACACACTACAGGGGGCGGAGCCAGCATTCATCCAGGAAGGCACAGACCTATTCAGGGTCAGGGACTACTCCTCCCACTACTCCAAATGCAGGTCTCCCTATTCAGCCTAGCGCTGACTCACCCTGCCCCTCTGGAGCCACACACCTCACCAGCCCCTGTCACTCCAGAGCCAGACATGCATTACACATCAGGCAGGCAGAGACACATAGCACACAGAAATGCCAAATTCTAAAAGTGGCATTTCTAAAATAGTGATAGAAAATCTGTGTGCACCATTATGCAGCATTTATTATCACTATTCCAAACATACCAAATTTGACCACGCTGCTCCTCTCATATCAGGAATTACCACTGAAACACTTATCAGGGAATCCCCAATGCATTCCTATGAGAGGGCAGCCTCACAGCAGTGATAAACCAAAATGGCTGTTTGTCACTACCAGGATATGTCACACACTTAAGGTACATGTCCTACCTTTCACCTACAATGCACCCTGCACATAGGGCTAACTAGGGCCTACCTTAGGGGTGACTGACATGCAGTAAAAGGTGGGGTCACAGACGTGGCACACACTTTAGGTGTCACGTCACAGCAGCAGTAACACTGCGCGCACAGGCCCTGCAATGGCAGAGGCCTGAGACAGGTTTGAAAGGATACTTTGGTGGGTGGCGCAAGCAGCGCTGCAAGCCCACCAGTAGCACTTAATTTACTGGCCCCGGGTATATGAGATACCACATTACTGGGGACTGATAGGTAAATTAAATTAGCCAAACAGGTGTAGGCCAATCTTACCACGTTCGACCATAGAGAGCACATGCACTTTACACTGGACAGCAGTGATAAAGTGCCCAGAGTCCTAAAACCACCAACACCAGGTCAGAAAAAAGACTAGGAGGAAGGCAAAAAGTTCAGGGATGACCCTGCAAAAAGGGCCAAGTCCAACAGATATAAATATATATATATATAGCCAGCTTTATGCAGCGGGACCAAACTCCACGTCTCTTGAAAGATACAGATGTCAAATCCTTCCACTAGTTGGTTCCAATGAGGGAGTGCGATTTTACTATTAAGTCCTGCCACATTCCATGATAAAATCTTTAGTTGTTGATGTGGCGTGGGGCAACAAGCAATGCGTTCAGCTGAAATAGGATTCATGTTTAATGAGTGGACTAGTGTGTGCGAGGATGAGTGCATGGAAGAGCCACTACTAGTCTCATCTTGAGGAGAGATAGGAGTTCTACTTACACTTGCCCTGCTTTGGGGGCTATCCTCATTATGGTATGGGGTATTGCATGAAATCATATTTCCAAGGGAGCTGACTGCATCACTGGGGCCAAGGGCAATGGTAGAAAGGTCAGGGCGCTGAGGAACTGAATTCTGGAGTCAGTCGTTGTCCTCAAGCGTCGAGGCACCTGCTGGCTGCGTTAATTGTTGCAAAATTACTGTTTCATCATGCTCGTATGTTGGGGTGTGCCTAAATTGAATAGAGGGATACAAAAGGGGATGATGGACGGAACGTTTGAACCAATCAAACACTCACCCCCAGTCAACTGATCTGGGTTTAATCCATCATCATTCTTTAGCTCACTCCACCACCCCAGTTCAGACATGGCCATATGCAAATCAGTCTGACCCTGTGCCTCATGGGAACAGTCCAGCCCGAACTGCCAAGCCATGTCTTCCCTGGACCGGAAACAAGCATCCTAGGACCGGTTTCTGGCATTCCAGCCATCATCAGCCAGGCTTGCTTGAATCCAGTGGCAAAGTGAGCAAGGGACCCACGTCTGGGCATACCCCCGCCAACTTAGGGCGAACAAAGCGATACAACAGGGGATGATGGACGGAACGTTTGAGCCAATCAAACACTCACCCCCAGTCAACTGATCTGGGTTTAATCCATCATCATTCTTTAGCTCACTCCACCACCCCAGTTCAGACATGGCCATATGCAAATCAGTCTGACCCTGTGCCTCATGGGAACAGTCCAGCCCGAACTGCCAAGCCATGTCTTCCCTGGACCGGAAACAAGCATCCTAGGACCGGTTTCTGGCATTCCAGCCATCATCAGCCAGGCTTGCTTGAATCCAGTGGCAAAGTGAGCAAGGGACCCACGTCTGGGCATACCCCCGCCAACTTAGGGCGAACAAAGCGATACAAAAGGGGATGATGGACGGAACGTTTGAGCCAATCAAACACTCACCCCCAGTCAACTGATCTGGGTTTAATCCATCATCATTCTTTAGCTCACTCCACCACCCCAGTTCAGACATGGCCATATGCAAATCAGTCTGACCCTGTGCCTCATGGGAACAGTCCAGCCCGAACTGCCAAGCCATGTCTTCCCTGGACCGGAAACAAGCATCCTAGGACCGGTTTCTGGCATTCCAGCCGTCATCAGCCAGGCTTGCTTGAATCCAGTGGCAAAGTGAGCAAGGGACCCACGTCTGGGCATACCCCCGCCAACTTAGGGCGAACAAAGCGATACAAAAGGGGATGATGGACGGAACGTTTGAACCAATCAAACACTCACCCCCAGTCAACTGATCTGGGTTTAATCCATCATCATTCTTTAGCTCACTCCACCACCCCAGTTCAGACATGGCCATATGCAAATCAGTCTGACCCTGTGCCTCATGGGAACAGTCCAGCCCGAACTGCCAAGCCATGTCTTCCCTGGACCGGAAACAAGCATCCTAGGACCGGTTTCTGGCATTCCAGCCATCATCAGCCAGGCTTGCTTGAATCCAGTGGCAAAGTGAGCAAGGGACCCACGTCTGGGCATACCCCCGCCAACTTAGGGCGAACAAAGCGATACAAAAGGGGATGATGGACGGAACGTTTGAGCCAATCAAACACTCACCCCCAGTCAACTGATCTGGGTTTAATCCATCATCATTCTTTAGCTCACTCCACCACCCCAGTTCAGACATGGCCATATGCAAATCAGTCTGACCCTGTGCCTCATGGGAACAGTCCAGCCCGAACTGCCAAGCCATGTCTTCCCTGGACCGGAAACAAGCATCCTAGGACCGGTTTCTGGCATTCCAGCCATCATCAGCCAGGCTTGCTTGAATCCAGTGGCAAAGTGAGCAAGGGACCCACGTCTGGGCATACCCCCGCCAACTTAGGGCGAACAAAGCGATACAAAAGGGGATGATGGACGGAACGTTTGAGCCAATCAAACACTCACCCCCAGTCAACTGATCTGGGTTTAATCCATCATCATTCTTTAGCTCACTCCACCACCCCAGTTCAGACATGGCCATATGCAAATCAGTCTGACCCTGTGCCTCATGGGAACAGTCCAGCCCGAACTGCCAAGCCATGTCTTCCCTGGACCGGAAACAAGCATCCTAGGACCGGTTTCTGGCATTCCAGCCGTCATCAGCCAGGCTTGCTTGAATCCAGTGGCAAAGTGAGCAAGGGACCCACGTCTGGGCATACCCCCGCCAACTTAGGGCGAACAAAGCGATACAAAAGGGGATGATGGACGGAACGTTTGAGCCAATCAAACACTCACCCCCAGTCAACTGATCTGGGTTTAATCCATCATCATTCTTTAGCTCACTCCACCACCCCAGTTCAGACATGGCCATATGCAAATCAGTCTGACCCTGTGCCTCATGGGAACAGTCCAGCCCGAACTGCCAAGCCATGTCTTCCCTGGACCGGAAACAAGCATCCTAGGACCGGTTTCTGGCATTCCAGCCATCATCAGCCAGGCTTGCTTGAATCCAGTGGCAAAGTGAGCAAGGGACCCACGTCTGGGCATACCCCCGCCAACTTAGGGCGAACAAAGCGATACAAAAGGGGATGATGGACGGAACGTTTGAGCCAATCAAACACTCACCCCCAGTCAACTGATCTGGGTTTAATCCATCATCATTCTTTAGCTCACTCCACCACCCCAGTTCAGACATGGCCATATGCAAATCAGTCTGACCCTGTGCCTCATGGGAACAGTCCAGCCCGAACTGCCAAGCCATGTCTTCCCTGGACCGGAAACAAGCATCCTAGGACCGGTTTCTGGCATTCCAGCCATCATCAGCCAGGCTTGCTTGAATCCAGTGGCAAAGTGAGCAAGGGACCCACGTCTGGGCATACCCCCGCCAACTTAGGGCGAACAAAGCGATACAAAAGGGGATGATGGACGGAACGTTTGAGCCAATCAAACACTCACCCCCAGTCAACTGATCTGGGTTTAATCCATCATCATTCTTTAGCTCACTCCACCACCCCAGTTCAGACATGGCCATATGCAAATCAGTCTGACCCTGTGCCTCATGGGAACAGTCCAGCCCGAACTGCCAAGCCATGTCTTCCCTGGACCGGAAACAAGCATCCTAGGACCGGTTTCTGGCATTCCAGCCGTCATCAGCCAGGCTTGCTTGAATCCAGTGGCAAAGTGAGCAAGGGACCCACGTCTGGGCATACCCCCGCCAACTTAGGGCGAACAAAGCGATACAAAAGGGGATGATGGACGGAACGTTTGAGCCAATCAAACACTCACCCCCAGTCAACTGATCTGGGTTTAATCCATCATCATTCTTTAGCTCACTCCACCACCCCAGTTCAGACATGGCCATATGCAAATCAGTCTGACCCTGTGCCTCATGGGAACAGTCCAGCCCGAACTGCCAAGCCATGTCTTCCCTGGACCGGAAACAAGCATCCTAGGACCGGTTTCTGGCATTCCAGCCATCATCAGCCAGGCTTGCTTGAATCCAGTGGCAAAGTGAGCAAGGGACCCACGTCTGGGCATACCCCCGCCAACTTAGGGCGAACAAAGCGATACAAAAGGGGATGATGGACGGAACGTTTGAGCCAATCAAACACTCACCCCCAGTCAACTGATCTGGGTTTAATCCATCATCATTCTTTAGCTCACTCCACCACCCCAGTTCAGACATGGCCATATGCAAATCAGTCTGACCCTGTGCCTCATGGGAACAGTCCAGCCCGAACTGCCAAGCCATGTCTTCCCTGGACCGGAAACAAGCATCCTAGGACCGGTTTCTGGCATTCCAGCCATCATCAGCCAGGCTTGCTTGAATCCAGTGGCAAAGTGAGCAAGGGACCCACGTCTGGGCATACCCCCGCCAACTTAGGGCGAACAAAGCGATACAAAAGGGGATGATGGACGGAACGTTTGAGCCAATCAAACACTCACCCCCAGTCAACTGATCTGGGTTTAATCCATCATCATTCTTTAGCTCACTCCACCACCCCAGTTCAGACATGGCCATATGCAAATCAGTCTGACCCTGTGCCTCATGGGAACAGTCCAGCCCGAACTGCCAAGCCATGTCTTCCCTGGACCGGAAACAAGCATCCTAGGACCGGTTTCTGGCATTCCAGCCATCATCAGCCAGGCTTGCTTGAATCCAGTGGCAAAGTGAGCAAGGGACCCACGTCTGGGCATACCCCCGCCAACTTAGGGCGAACAAAGCGATACAAAAGGGGATGATGGACGGAACGTTTGAGCCAATCAAACACTCACCCCCAGTCAACTGATCTGGGTTTAATCCATCATCATTCTTTAGCTCACTCCACCACCCCAGTTCAGACATGGCCATATGCAAATCAGTCTGACCCTGTGCCTCATGGGAACAGTCCAGCCCGAACTGCCAAGCCATGTCTTCCCTGGACCGGAAACAAGCATCCTAGGACCGGTTTCTGGCATTCCAGCCATCATCAGCCAGGCTTGCTTGAATCCAGTGGCAAAGTGAGCAAGGGACCCACGTCTGGGCATACCCCCGCCAACTTAGGGCGAACAAAGCGATACAAAAGGGGATGATGGACGGAACGTTTGAGCCAATCAAACACTCACCCCCAGTCAACTGATCTGGGTTTAATCCATCATCATTCTTTAGCTCACTCCACCACCCCAGTTCAGACATGGCCATATGCAAATCAGTCTGACCCTGTGCCTCATGGGAACAGTCCAGCCCGAACTGCCAAGCCATGTCTTCCCTGGACCGGAAACAAGCATCCTAGGACCGGTTTCTGGCATTCCAGCCATCATCAGCCAGGCTTGCTTGAATCCAGTGGCAAAGTGAGCAAGGGACCCACGTCTGGGCATACCCCCGCCAACTTAGGGCGAACAAAGCGATACAAAAGGGGATGATGGACGGAACGTTTGAGCCAATCAAACACTCACCCCCAGTCAACTGATCTGGGTTTAATCCATCATCATTCTTTAGCTCACTCCACCACCCCAGTTCAGACATGGCCATATGCAAATCAGTCTGACCCTGTGCCTCATGGGAACAGTCCAGCCCGAACTGCCAAGCCATGTCTTCCCTGGACCGGAAACAAGCATCCTAGGACCGGTTTCTGGCATTCCAGCCGTCATCAGCCAGGCTTGCTTGAATCCAGTGGCAAAGTGAGCAAGGGACCCACGTCTGGGCATACCCCCGCCAACTTAGGGCGAACAAAGCGATACAAAAGGGGATGATGGACGGAACGTTTGAGCCAATCAAACACTCACCCCCAGTCAACTGATCTGGGTTTAATCCATCATCATTCTTTAGCTCACTCCACCACCCCAGTTCAGACATGGCCATATGCAAATCAGTCTGACCCTGTGCCTCATGGGAACAGTCCAGCCCGAACTGCCAAGCCATGTCTTCCCTGGACCGGAAACAAGCATCCTAGGACCGGTTTCTGGCATTCCAGCCATCATCAGCCAGGCTTGCTTGAATCCAGTGGCAAAGTGAGCAAGGGACCCACGTCTGGGCATACCCCCGCCAACTTAGGGCGAACAAAGCGATACAAAAGGGGATGATGGACGGAACGTTTGAGCCAATCAAACACTCACCCCCAGTCAACTGATCTGGGTTTAATCCATCATCATTCTTTAGCTCACTCCACCACCCCAGTTCAGACATGGCCATATGCAAATCAGTCTGACCCTGTGCCTCATGGGAACAGTCCAGCCCGAACTGCCAAGCCATGTCTTCCCTGGACCGGAAACAAGCATCCTAGGACCGGTTTCTGGCATTCCAGCCATCATCAGCCAGGCTTGCTTGAATCCAGTGGCAAAGTGAGCAAGGGACCCACGTCTAGGCATACCCCCGCCAACTTAGGGCGAACAAAGCGATACAAAAGGGGATGATGGACGGAACGTTTGAGCCAATCAAACACTCACCCCCAGTCAACTGATCTGGGTTTAATCCATCATCATTCTTTAGCTCACTCCACCACCCCAGTTCAGACATGGCCATATGCAAATCAGTCTGACCCTGTGCCTCATGGGAACAGTCCAGCCCGAACTGCCAAGCCATGTCTTCCCTGGACCGGAAACAAGCATCCTAGGACCGGTTTCTGGCATTCCAGCCATCATCAGCCAGGCTTGCTTGAATCCAGTGGCAAAGTGAGCAAGGGACCCACGTCTAGGCATACCCCCGCCAACTTAGGGCGAACAAAGCGATACAAAAGGGGATGATGGACGGAACGTTTGAACCAATCAAACACTCACCCCCAGTCAACTGATCTGGGTTTAATCCATCATCATTCTTTAGCTCACTCCACCACCCCAGTTTGAATTGAATTAGGAACCATCTGGTCCGCTAGGTCGCTTCTCTAAATATAACCTCAATACAATCTAGTGAGTTGGTAGGCGAGGTACACCTCCATACCCTAAGGATGTCCTCTCTGATTGCAGATCGACAACCCCTGACATGGCGGATCCAATGGATCACTTTATTAATCAGTGAGTCTTCGCTCTCATACGCGCTTCTTACACTGATTTTTGGGACGTTGGTCATATAGATTTTCTTAACTTGCATTTGATATGTGGTACCTAAAGGGGCCAAAGGGGGGAGCTGATGTTGGCCGCCTGGAGAGGGAGGTTCAGCATGTCGTGGGAGTGTAGCCCTGTGATTCCTTTGAGGGACTTGTGTTAGAGCTAGGTTCCTATGGCTGTTATGTGTGATGTTAGTAGGGTTACTTGTTCTCCTTTCTGCATGATCAAAGGAATATTGACTTCTAGCAGGTACAGTAGGGGTAGCAGAATGGTACGTGATCGGAACGTTAGAAGTATTACTATTACTATTTCTGCGATGAAGTGGTTCATGTATCGCACACATGTTTTGGGAGAGCTGTGGGAAGCAGCATTGTGCTAAAGAACCATGCTGTAAGTTGGTCTGCAATAGCGTTTTAACTAAGGTGGTTAGGCCCTCTAGCATTGATCTCATAATGCCTATATCTGCTCTAAGTGCGTTTATAATGGAATGGGTGTCCTGAGGCTCTGATTTTTGTCCTAAAGTGGCAATGTCTACACATGGGGGTGGCAGTAAGGGCACATCTCCAGTGTGATCCTCAATTGAATCCTGAAGGGGCAGAAACCTATTTGTACAGGGTACTGCCGGTTCAGACTGCTGGGTTCTGATGTCAGCGCCAGTGTGTGAAGTAGCAAAGTGTGGGGATGACTCCAAGTCGTCTGATAATGGTTTCTGTGACATTATGGGTTCTCTTTGGAGGGGTGCCTTTTGGAACATTGATGGAATAATGGTGGTGCGGTTGCATCAGACCCTAGATAGAGGTCTACCAGGCGAGCTGCCACAGGGTTTATGCTTAATTTGCTTTTCCACGAGAATGTCCTCACATTCCGTGATCAGAGTGTCAATTCGATCAAGAACACAATTACTGGCTGAGTGTTTAGAAGCTTTCCTAGCCTTTTTCCCCTTTGAGATTTGACTGCCACCACCTCCTCCACTGTCCTCTGTTAGTTTCCTCTTCCCCATGTTGCAGGTGCAGGGACACCGCCCGTGCAGTGAGAACGGCAGGTAAACAGTAAAAAGGCAACTTGCACTAACTGGTACATAAACAGTCAGTGCAAGATGTCCCCAGTGTCCGGCTGTGGGTCCCCTTTAACAGTTATTTGTTGCCAGCCGATAGAGAGGACACATTAGAGAGCACAGTACCTTGCAATGCTGTCACCGTCTGATAAAACAATCTGGAGGATAGTTGTAAGGGGAGTGGCCCTGCCCTGCCTCTTCCTGGCAATGACGGGCAAGGACGGGCCCCCCCTTGGCCGGCGCACGTCCCACGCTGCGGGAGGCCGGCAGAGATCTTATCGCGCATCCGGGCGCGGGAGGCAGCGTCACAGCAGGCACCAATGCGGGGTTGCTGGGAACTGTAGTCCCGCGTTGGCCGTTCCCCTCACAGCAGGATGGTAGCAGGTAAGGGCAGTGTTGGCCGTTCCCCTCACGGCTGGAAAGTATTGGCCATTCCCCTCACGGCAGGATGGTAGCAGGTAAGGGCAGTGTTGGCCGTTCCCCTCACGGCTGGAAAGTGTTGGCCGTTCCCCTCACGGCTGCGATGCTCGCTGTTGCCATATATGTGTGTGTGTGTGTATATGTATATACAGTAGTTTAAGCTTTGAACATGATTCACTTAATAGCTGGTAACGATGGAGAGAAGGGTCAGTCACACAATCTTCAGTTTTACATTCCAGATTCTATCTCCCATTTTCTTCAACCCACAGTAAATTTGGCACAAGGGCATTAAACATTGCTGATTCCAGTCCTTGTGGTGTTTGTATAATGAGCAGTAGATTTTTACTGAGCGTCTTTAATTGATGGCACAGAATAGGCAGCGGTGGTGGAACATTAGTGCTCACACACACAAGCTGTAGCTATAAAGAGGGAACAGCAGCACACACTTCCTCACAAACACACAGAACAATTACAGCATATGCAAAAGCAACTCAAGCTTCCGTCACTTACACACTGTGATAAAAACACATGCAGCAAAAATGCCCACTTCCTCACACACAAAGAAAGGAAAAACATATGCAACAAGAGTACTAGCTTCCCTCACATATAGGCACAGTTACCCCTCAGGTATCATAATGTGTGTAATTGTTTACATATTATGGTGCGTGTGGTGTGTTTGTGTGAGTGAAATCCTGGTGCAAGAGATTTTTGCGCACATGTGTAGGTAGATGTGTGTATGGGTGTGTATGTGTGTGTGTTACAACACAAGCCAGGTTCCACATTTTCCATCCAGCAGCATTATGCACTCGAGAATGTTTCTCCCTGTGAGTTTCAATCTTAGCATTGATCCATATAGTAGAGACACGAGGAGGAGCAACATGAAGGACACACAGAGAAGCAGCGAAGACCCCCTGCAACACCGGAATCCACATGAGCACAGATACTGGCTGCAATAGAACAGTCCAGGTACATGTTGGAAACTAAGATCAATACCCTGGCACTGGAAATGAACCTGGTGCGCACAGGCCTGCGAAAGGGTAAATGAGAATTCACTAGCGAAGGGGAAGGAGGTGCAGAGGTTGGTTCCGAAGGTGGCTGGCATACAAATAATGGCGCGCCATGCCAAAGACCATTCCTTGTGCCTGGGAGGCAAGCTTGAGGACCTTGAGGGTCAGTCTTGGAGGAGCAATATTCGATTTGTTGAGTTCCCAGAGAGAGCAGGAGGGATCACTCCTTAACTGTTCTTTGAACAATGAATTAGAGATGTTGTAGAACCACGAAGCCTTTTGTGGATATTTGTGCTAGAAAGATCGCACATGACGCTGGTCCTGGTGATGCCCCAGGGTGCTACCCCATAGGCACTCATTTAGAAACTCTTGAATTATAGGGATGTAATCCTGCGGACAGTTCGAGTGGGTGGAGACCATCACTAAAAAGTATCACTAGCCACATTTTCTCTGACAATACACAAAAGTGCAGCAGCTGCATAAAACATTTTTCAGCTGTAAAACAATAACTGAAAGCCATGAATCTAAAGTACATGATGCTTTTCCCTGCCACCCTTATAGTTCTGCATGCTGACAAGTCGCACTTCTTCACATCCTCAGAGGAAGCCTTGGAATCGTTGGAGCTGGAGGGAGGAACAGGTGCAGTGCCCATGACAGGGAGAGAAGGCTGCTACCGAAAGAAGACTCAATGGCGTGAAAGGCGCAATAACACACAACAGACTGAATCAGATGGCACTGACCCATCAGAACGCATTGTGGTCTGTGCAGACAGCACACTCACCATGGAACAACTAATAGAGACTCCTGGTGCGAAGGGCACGCTGTGGGGACTGCCTCTTTAAAGGACAGGTATGTTATACAATGGGCCCCAGAAATGGCAACGCATTTACTCTGAAGTGTTATGTTTCATAGGGTACCCCAATATAGGCTTGAGAAGTCCCCTAATCCTTCACCTACATTTACTGTACCATTACACTACATAACGGGTTTTGGTATTGACCTCTTACCTAGTTAAGCACTGCATAGATGTTGCGTGTTTTCCCCCGAAAACTAGCTTTATTAATTATGCATGAAGATTCTCAGAATCACAGCAGGATTACCATCTTCTGCATAATAACTATGTATAAGGGTCATCGCTTCCGTCATCCTCTGCCGACATGACACAGCAAGGTAGAGTCACCTGAGGGTACCTTTTGGGTATCTATACACCATATCTTTGCCAGGGCAGGCATAGGAGAAAGTCTTTCATGCTGACTCACTGACGCAAGACGCTGAGGTTCCTACAGGCAGACACTCCAGCTTGCAGTGGTCTGACATACCTCGCCAGGTGTCCATCTCGCGACCAAGACAGGGTCCCACAGTCTCTCACTTCAGGTAATGGGGTTGGCTTCAGCCTAGGGGGATTCTTGGCTCTACACCTATAAACATTCTAGGTACACAGAGGTACATCTAGTTAGGGTTGCATCATAGCAGTACGCATATATTCATTGTCTTAGCACTATGGTAGAAATCTACCATCCATTTACTCTATTGGTGCTTAATATCGTTTATATCTGTTTCTGTCTTATGGTTGTTTCAGCACACCTATTTTACACTACAATGACGCTAGTTAAATTAAATGCTTATTGAAAACATCCCCAGTGTTTATTCTGTGTATCTCGCTGAGACAAAGTGAGCACGAGTGACTGAGCGAAAAGTACTGTACTGTTTCCACGATCCCTGATGGGACAGAGTGGTCATGTTCGATAGTTGCCAAGAACTATTCTCTCCTTGGTAAGAAGAGCTTATAGTGGCACTGTGAGCTAGCTGGTATACAGGCGAACATACCCGGTGGGGGTGTCTGGAATCAGTCTGGACACCAATCCCACAGTCTATGTTGTCTAAACCTGCAGATCCTATAAAGGTTAATAGGAACTACACAACATGGCGCCACCAATGTTGGTTTGGTTCTTATTTAACGGTCAAATCTGAGTAGTTCAGTTGTGCTTTTCTCAGAGACTCCTCTCGCATTTACCCAGAGACGTCTGGAATGGGAAGGGAAAAATCTGCCGCAGTTGAGTAGGCATATCCTATGTATTGACTGTAGGTTTATTCAAGCTTGAAGGACAAATAGTTCCTATTGTGCATAAACCTTATCTCAGTTTCCTTGAAACTCTTTCAACAATGACTGAAGAAGATGACACTGCAGCGATATTACGTATGAATGCAGCAAGGGAGGAAGAGCAGGAAAGAGCGATAAACATTTCAGAAAACATTAGAACTGCCCTTACTTTAAAACTAGCAGACTACGGAGTCACAGCTAGAGGTGGGACAGTAACTTTTGTGATTGAGGCACACGAGTCCTACAGAACAGAGGTACTCTATTCATGGGTTAAATTCCCACAAGCAGATGCACGCACTAACACATTTCATTTTTATACTGAAGATGAAATACCAGAGGAATATTGTCCATACGAGGACATTGAAGTTCCGCTCACCTACCAGGAACACATAAACTGGTTTAAAGGTGCCCTCCCACAAACATAAGATAAAGTAAGACTCGGTCCGCTCGGTAGAGAGGGAGTGACTTGGCCGGTCCTAGCGGCTTACACACTGCATCCAGACATTGACAAAATGACCACAGCAGACTTACGTCCACTACACAAAGAAATAATAAATCGTTACAGAAACCTGACACAGTTTGTGATGCGAACACTCACATTTCAGCCAACAAGGGCTACACAAGCAGGACAAATTCAGGGGTCTGCAACTAAAATAACTCCACAAACGCTAAACGCAGTTATGGGTAAAATGCCTACTAGATGTGAGCAAATGCCATTCTGGATAGCTCAGAAAATAACACAGTTAGAGGCAGTGTTTCCACACACAAGCCCTCAGGAAAAACACAGAATTCTAACAATGTGTTTGCCAATGGGGATAGCTCCCCAGATAGAGGATTGTACCTCTTCGGGTACAGTCTTCGCTGCCATCTATACCAGAACTCATGGTATCCCTTCAAAAGCAGTAATACCAGATGTATTAAGACAGATACAGAATGAGAATGGTGCAGAACCTGCTCTGAATTTAGGGATGAAATTGTTAGGAAATTTTGCCCAGGTATCAACTATTATGTTAGCAAACATAAAAGGGGAGCCAGCAGCAGTGGCAATACGCCAACGCCTGAGGGACTTCACTCCTTTACAACAGGAGCGCGAGTTACCTAAAATTATCGAAGACACATTGGCCGAATTAGGTAGAGATAATTTGGGAGCTAGAGCAACAAAACCTCAACTCATGGGTGAGTATACCTTCTGCAAAAAATGCAAGGATGTAGCCTTATGGCTAGAGCAGTCGACCTCGAAGCTGGGGAACCGGGTTCGAGTCTCGGCAATGATGCTCAACGTCCTGTGATTCTGGGCAAATCACTTAATCTCCCCGTGCCTAACAAAAATGAATGTGTCCTTCTGTAACGAAACTGGTGCTCATGTAAAGCGCTCTGATACCCGATTTCTCGGGTCTAGTTCGCGCTATATAAAACTCTAAAAAAAAAATTAAAAAAAAATTTAAACATGGGTGATCCTGAAAAGGACAACATCAAGCAAGCACCTGATTCTTCCAAGAAGAAATGGGACAATAAAAAACAAAAGAATAGAGAGAATAGGTCACAATCCAGGGGTGGGTCTCCTCAACAGGAGCCCTCCGAAGGGAGGTACAACCTTAGGAATCGTGATAACATTAAAAAATCTGGCAGGTATCAGGATACTGATACACGTTCCTCTCGTTCCTTTTAGGGTTCATCAAAAACTTTGAGAGGGAAGGACGGTCAGAACACAGACAAGAAGAACAGACAAAGTCCAGAGACACACAGCGTACTTCGGACTATAATATCAAAAAAGAAGATAAACCAAAATCAAAACCTCAATTCAAAAAGAAGAAGGTAGCAAGTCTTAAAGTTAGACATGCCCAGAATTCTGAGGACTCAACTTCTGAACAGGGAATGGGCTCTGACAATGCTAGACAGTGCAGCAGAAGTATCAATAGCTCACCAGAACCTGATGGAATTTCTGGTGACAGTGGCGTTGAATTAACACATCACGGTGGAGACACCTGATTCTAGGATAAGTGTCCCACACCCGTTATATGAAATAACACTTTAAATGGGGGGGATAAACCCAGAAAAATTAAAGGTCTCTTTTGGGAGTACCTGGCTTATGGCTATTACATCCTTTTGGCTGAAAAAGATTGGCCGCCTAAGATGATATGGAGTCCCAAAGGGAGAAATGGTAATTTTAACGGCTTTTTCCGACCTCGTCCCAATATACTTAAAACATTCATATGTGTAGGAGTGGGTGGTAGCACTTGCTCCAGCATTATATTGCACCCATGTAGGATGGGATGCTGAGTCACCTCACCATGTAATCCCAGTAAAAACTACTCTAACACCACAGAGACAGTACCCTATTAAACAAGAAGTGAAGAAACAGGTCAGAGAGATCTTAGATCATCTTGAATACCAAGGTGTAATAGAAACTTGCACCTCTTCAATGAATAATCCTTTGTTTCCTGTAATGAAACCCGATAGTTCATCCTGTCTAGTCTTAGACTACAGACATCTGAACGCTTGCACAAAGACATTTGCAGTACAGAACGCACATAGTGCCGCATTTTGAATAACATTGTGCAGAAAAAATACAAACCAACACTAGATATCTCAAATGGATTTTTCTGCCAAAACATAGCACCTGAGAGCAGATATTTGACAGCATTCTCAGCTCTCGGCTCTCAGCATCAATTCTGTTTACATCCCCAAGGGTATAAGAATAGCCCTGGGTTATTCTCAGCTAGGGTAACTGAGTTACTTCAAAAGTTTTGACGAAGAGGCATTGTCCTACGTAGATGACATTTATTTGAGGGATGATGATTTAAAGGCTCATTTGACCAGGGTGGGCAACATAATTTTGGGGTTCGCCTTTCGAGGGCTACAAATTCAACTTTAAAAAATTGAAAATAGCCCACCTCAATGTCCTATTTTTGGGATTCGAGTTACCAAGTGAAGGAAAAAGCCTGGCAGCTAATGTTTTAGAAAAGTGCGCGCTGCTCCAGCCTCCAAAAACTCTGAAAAACTTACAATCCATATTGGGATTCCTACATTTTGGCAGAACATACATTTTGGATTTCGAAGAAAAAGTAAAATCTTTCTACGACTTAATCAGGCCTGATTTTTCAATTAGATATTGGACACAGGCACACATGGATATCCTATGTTCCTTACAAGCTGACATGATAGCTTTAAAACACCTACACACACGTGTAAATACCACAAATTTGGTGATCCGTGTAATGATGGGTCAATCAGGATACACTTACGTAACCTTCAACGAAGGAGAAACAGTGCCCATAGCATACAAATCACACTTGTAAGCAAATGCTGAAATGCATTTTGCTTCTACAGAGAAAATTCTGACAGCAGTACAGACTGCTGTAGTGAGAGAAAGAGCACTGGCTCAGGGGAAACGAATAATTGTCGTGACTCCGGTACTGGCCTTAGAGGCTGTCACAAAGGCTAGCATTCCAAATGCTAAAGCTTTACATCCAAGAGGGATTCAGTGGGCTAATTATCTCACTGCAACAGATTCTACACTAAAAACACAGGCATTCCTGCAGAACGAACAAGAATATCCTCTCCTGAATGAAATTATGCCTCTAGATCAGTATGAATACATCATTCACACTGACAGTTCTGCTCAGCCTGCCGTAGGAAGTAAACAGCAATACAGCACAGCTTGTGTGATTGTAAAAGGAGAGTGCGGAACGGCAAGTTCCATCCTAGCAGTACGAAGACGCAGTCTCTAGGAGGTTGAACAACACAGCTGGCAGAATTAAAAGCACTATTACTGGCACTAATAAATACAGATCGGGAATTCCCCACACTTATAGAGTGCGATTCATTTTATTGTGTCCAATCCTATAATGGATATCTTCATTACTGGGGTCAGAATGGGTTTAAAGACTCAAAAGGTTGCACAATAAAGCACAGAATGCTTTGGGAACAAGTGGCAGAGTTGAAAAAAGAATTGCCGAGAGCTCACGTGATACACACGCTGAGTCATCAACGTGATAGTGTTCACGTCGAAGGGAATTCATTGGCTGATGAAGGCGCAAAAGGGTCAGTATGAACTGCTTCCGTAGGTGCAATCACTCGTTCTAGCAAGATAATAGATGGAAGCACAATAGTAGCTATCATTGCTTCACGCAAAAACAGCACAGCCTTGCCAAAAGGCTTTTTAGATGCAAAGATGCAAAGACTATTCCGTATGCTCAAATTCCAGGAGTGGGGGATAGAGTTATACCAAACATGGATTGCAGATCAGGTTTAATTCTAGCTTCACATGAGGGTCTGGGGTCTGCACATGCAGGGATTACTGCGACTGTTTCATTACAAAAACAATGCTATTGGTGGCCAGGTCTAACTAAACAGATGAAAGCGTTTGTACTTAAATGCGATATCTGTCAGCAGATGAAGGGTTCGACCGTAGCATGTCCACCACAAACACCATTACTGATATCAGACAGACCTCTTGCATGTGTCTATTTGGACCACTGCGGCCCCTTACAATCCGATGGAGCTTACAAGTACATCTTGGTGGCAGTGGATTCATATTCTAGATGTGGGTTTGGCCTCATCGCTCGGCTGACGCTCGAACTGTTATGAAAGATTTGCGGGTCTTCATAGGGACATACACAGTTGGCACATTACATTGTGACCGTGGCCCAACGTTTAGTTCTAGGGCTTACAAGGAAGCTATGGGAAGTTTGGGTGTTGCATTGCGGTACTCCTCTCTGTTCCATCCCGAGGGAAATTCGGGTTTTGGAGAGGAAGAACCGGGAATTTAATCAATCTTTAACAGCAAGGGTATTAGGTTCGGGTGGTAGTTGGGTCAATCACCTATATGGGGTCCAGAAGGCACATAATAATATGCCAAGAAGTTCCCTAGGAGGGGACACCCCTTACAAAGTCCTATTTGGGACGAGAATGTGGGTACCTGATATCGACTATGAAAGCACAGTGGCGGATGAAAAACCTTTTGACATCAATAAACGTTTGACTGTTTTACAGGATCTCAATGAATTCCAGGCACTACAAAGCAACATGCAAGTAAAACGCACCGCCACTGGGGAAGTGAAATCAGTAACGACAAGACCTGCCTGGATCCCAAAAGTCGAGGATCTGGTCAGAGAAGGTTCACTGATAGAATATCGATGCCCAAAATATCCCCATACACAAATATCGGTGCAAAAATGTCGATGTCAAAAATATCGACATCCTATATTTAAAATTGTGTCCAAAAATATCGATGTAAAAAATATAGATGTACAAAATATATATTTTTTTATTTAAATAAAAATTAATGTTAAATAAAATTAATGTTAAATATATTAAATAATAAGATAAACTTAAAAAAATTATTTAGATTTAATATGCATTTTAACAACTATAATAAAATAGATGTAATTTAAAAATATTTAAACATACATATATAAAATGTAATATATATATATATATATATATATATATTTCCTTTAAAACAATTAATAAACTATTAATTTTGCTGTTTTTAAATTTTATTAATATATAAAAATTTACAAATAAATATATATATATTTACATACACTTATAACATAAAATCTAATAAAAAAACATTATATTATAAATTAAAACATTAAAATATTTATTAGTCTTTCAAATTAAATTTTGCACTCCATTGAGTGCAACAGTAGGGAAAGTGTTGGATAGCGGAGGGGTAAAAATGACTATTCCCACTCCAGTGAGTGCAACATAAGGGAAAGTATTGGATAGCGGAGGGGTAAAATTACTATTCCCACTCCAGTGGGTGCAACAGTAGGGAAAGTGTTGCATAGCGGAGGGGTAAAACTTACTATTCCCACTCCAGTGAGTGCAACAGTAGGGAAAGTGTTGGATAGCGGAGGGGTAAAACTTAATATTCCCACTCCAGTAAGGACAATAGTAAAAAAAATATTGGGTAGCGGAGGGGTAAAATTTACTATTCCCACTCCAGTGAGTGCAACAGTAGGGAAAGTGTTGGATAGCGGAAGGGTGAAACTTAATATTCCCATTCCAATGAGTGCAACAGTAGGGAAAAGTTCGGTTAGCGGAGGGGTAAAAATTACTATTCCCACTACAGTGCGTGCAACAGTAGGGAAAGTGTTGGATAGCAGAGGGGTAAAAGTTAATATTCCCACTCCAGTGAGTGCAACAGTAGGGAAAATGTTAGATAGCGGAGGGGTAAAAATTACTATTCCCACTCCAGTGGGTGCAACAGTAGGGAAAGTGTTGGATAGCGGAGAGGTAAAAATTACTATTCCCACTCCAGTGGGTGCAACAGTAGGGAAAGTATTAGATAGCGGATGGGTAAAATTTACTATTCACTTATGCAAAGAAGAGGAGCACTCCTTATTATTGTAATTCTACTGTTTTTACTACAGTAATCTCTATAAACTTAGCGTGCCACAGAGGCAGACATGCTGTCCAGTTATGTCTACTTCATCCACATACTACTTCAAGTACTGCTACTTGACCTCTGTGCACTGTGTCTGTTGTGCTTTTGCTTCTGGTATTACCTTAATAACCTTGCTGAAACAAACTGCTACTCATATATTGCACATTTGACAACACTGTATTTAAAAAGAATCTGACAAACATAATCTCCTTAAACATCATCATTTCATCTGTTACAATCACAGAAAACACGTTTTTGAATGTTCAACACTTAGCAGAAATTCCATTTCATGCTTGAGACTGTTTCATGCTTGTGCCCAATGCATTTTGGGCCATTATGGCCCTTCTTCAGGGGCTTGAGTCTATAAACAATATAAACATTTGTTCATGTGACATAGATTCATTGAGCAGGGTAGTATATTCAAAAATAATTATCACATACACTAAATGTAGACATGCGTTTTGGCCAACCTGTGAAGAACATGAATAATGTAAGTGAAAAAGGAAAACGACCAAAGATAAAGAAAACAAAGGTGAAAACAGTCCACTGTGACTATGATGAAACCCGTGGTCTAAATCACATGCTCAGGTGAAACCAATGGGTGTTATTACACCTTCTTACTGAAAGCATACAACCCCAGAAGCAAAAAAATAAAAAAATACCTCCGTTTTCGAATCCTGCTCTGTTTCCTGAAATAAAATGTTGAATGAAGTTTCAGAAGCCGTTGCTTACTAAACAAACCCAGTCAAATGCCGCTGTGTACTAAACAAACACCAACAGACCGGTACTGACCTTCCTACTCGCTGTTTGTCGCAGAAGAAAAGGCAGTGAAAAAACAATGTGGAACAAGGTCCTGTTGAACAACATAAACCGCACTAAGTTAATGTCCTGAATCCTATTTAATCTTACTGATGCATCCAAATAAATACCCCTGAAATCCCGTCTCTCACCTAGATAGCCTCCGCTTTCCTACTTCTCAACTGCTCCAATTTTCCACAACGTGATGCCTCTCGCTGGTAACGAGTGTATGTGTGCCGCTGCACGCAATGTAAACCACGTGCTGAATGTAGCTTGCATCAACGGACTAAACCCCGCACGTCGGAGGTCGAATGGACTGCCCATAAGCGCCATGTTGGAATGCGTTCTATACCGTGCAAAGAACTGTGAAAAGCTCACACAACATGAAACCCTCTCGAGACTGGATCTTAAACTACAAACATCGGGGGAGGTTAATAAACACACCAATATCCCTACTGAAACTCCTTATTGCTTCCTGTAAAACCAACCTGGATGAAAAGTGCACAAGAGATACAAGAAAAGAAAAAATGAATGCAGAGTAAAAATACCAGATATGAGAGTGAAAGAAAATGGTGACCCAGTTACATGAGATCAGAAAATGGGGGAGAAAGAGGGATACGCTAGGTCCACCCTCCTAATATAATCATAAGCCCACAAAAATCCGAAGTCTCGGATAAAGAACCTAGCCAATTTGTACAAAATAGGTTTTCCGCTCAGTGAGAGTCAGAAGAAAGCAAGAAAGGAAAAATGTCCTTTCTTGAGTCCCCTCACTCACCAGGGTTTCCCCAAGGTGACATGCTTCATCATAGGGGCCATCCCAACCTGCTGCGGGTTGGGGCGTGCTACGACTTGCGACACTACGTAGGAGCATTTATTGTGAGTGACTATGTGTAGTGCGGTGTTGAGAGTGGAGTGGGTGAATTAAAAATATCTAGCTAGTGGGCGAAATAGATTTATTCTGGCTCCTAGCCGATATATTAAAAACGGGGTCGGTCTCTAGGGTTCCTGTCTGCAATGGGTCAGGGGTCCCTAGTGGACGTCAACTAGTTTCGAGCTTCCCCAGTGCTCTTCTTCAGGACAAACAGGGTCCAGCCCTGTATTGTACCACTCCTAAAGTGACCTAAAATAGGGAAAAAGTGGTGCTGCAATTATTAAGCAGGCAAAGTTAATACATACGATCCAATGATCACGTGGTATCTGTAATAGAAATGAAAAACAGCATTATCGAGTACAACCTACTCCATGCGATGTAGGTGAATTCTTGAGACCGCAATGCAACGAAATCACTCATCCATGTAACCAATCATCCATGGTGTCCTCAAAGCTCTCACGTGCTTACCCGTGTACAGTTAAGAAAGCTATACACGCCTTACTCAGACACATCAAGTTGTGACATACTCAGTGCCTGGTGCAAGTTAAAAACAAAATGTCACCACGTGACATTACCCTTTAAAAACATGACGACCTTACGAAAGTGATTTTTTGTTTGTTGTCGTTCTCATTGTGAGCAATCAAAGGCATGCACGGCCGTTTTATGCCTCTCGTAATTGCCGTGATGGTAATTTATGATGTACGATAAATGATAGAACCGCACCTGGTCTGACACAGACAGACAGTACGACGAAAAAAACTACATATATGGAGTAAAACATACTGATTAGATAGCAAGATTGTGCTTCATGGTCGCTGAGGGACTGGAGAGGTCTCGGACACTGTGGGAGGAAGCAGGACAAAGCATTGTTGAAAGCTTCGTTGCTAAAGAGAAAGACGGGGCGGGTGCGCTGTGGAGGTTTCCGCTGGCTGCCCTGCCCGTTCCTGAAAGGGAATTGACTTACTTGGAGAAAATATCCTCACCGGCGTGTTCACCTGCTTGCCCTCGCGACCGCATGTTAGCGAGTCTCTCCCGGGTGCAGGTTTTTAAAAAGGAAGTGTTTCCGCCTGGTCATGCGGTGAAGACTAGAGCGGAAACCTTCACAAAATGGCCGCCGCATTTGACTCAGACCGGCGGCCCTTTTGTTTATATCAAAAGGCTTTGTCTACAATAGGTGCCTGTTATGAAAAATAGTTTATGGTTAAAACGAAAGAAAATGAAGGAAAACTAAGGAAAAAACTAAGGAAAAGACTAAAGAAAAAACTAAAGAAAAAACTGGGTGTTGGTAAGATTTTTCACATAAAGGGAGAGGGAAAACAATACATACATACAAACAAACGCAGTGTGCCTGACTTTGAGTTTGTAGATTACGAGGGGCTTTTGTATTACTTCTCTCGTAGATAGGGTATGTCTGTTAAAAAAGAGGAAGCAGTTATGATTCTCAATGAGGGTTTTTCTTAAAAAGGGGCCCATTAGTGTGGCAAAAATGTTTTTTTTTTAGCCCTGACCAAAGGGTTAACAGAAGACCGATAACATAGTAGTGGGTTCCTCTGCGATTTTATCTTGAGAATTGGCCCCACGGAATATTGTCATTGAGACCTTGGCTATCAGTACGTAATTTGAACACCCAGCGTTGTTCTTTCTCGAGTAGTCTTTGCTCAAGGTTGTCATTGCCTTTGACATGTTCTAGGACCACCCATTTCATGTCGTTGGGTGTGTGTTGCTTTTCAATAAAGTGTGTTGTCATTTTTGTTGTCGCCCGCTTGCACCTGATGTTACTGCGGTGCTCAACAATCCTAGTACTGGCTTTTCTTGTGGTCATCCCTACGTAGTGGAGGTTGCAGGTACAGGTGATCAGATATACTACCCCTGTGGTGTTGCAATTAGTGAAACTGCGGAGTTTCCAGGTCATTTGATTGTTGAATGCCACTTTCTTGGTGGCTGACGTCAGGTGGCAAACGCTGCAGTTGTTGCATGGGTAATGTCCGACAGGTAAAGTGTGCAGGGTCTTTTGCCCATCAGATTTGGTGTTATTTTTGGGGCGAGTATGGACAAAGTAGTTTTTAAGGTTCTTTCCTTTTCTGTGGCTAAACATAGGTCTTGGTATGTTTAGGTTTGTACTATTCAGTGTCCGCCAGTGTTTTTTGATGATCTTGGTCACCCAGTTACATGTGCATATGTACATAAACCTATGTTCTAGTAAGCCCTAATAAACAATGCCTAGACCAACTTTAGAAAGCACTATTCATAGATAAGCGCCTACATTACATCTATCATTGGTACCATAGACCTCACTTTACAGAAAACATCCCAGATCTACTTTCTCATTGATTCCTTTGGGATCTTGCGTATCTAATTTCCTAATCCATAAGATTTCTCTCTGTAACAGTGATCTGGTGAGAGCTTTACCAGGTGTGGGGTCTACTATTTCTATAACTTGGAACTTGATTTGAGCAATGGTATAGCGGGCTTTCATCCAATGTACTGCTAGACTGCTGTTGGTGTTAAAGTTCCGTATCGTACTTTTATGTTCCGAAATCCGCGTTTTTATTTTTAGCTTACTTCCCACCAAACCAAAATTCTAAATAAAGGATTAGGGTATTTTCCCACATATCGATCAAACCTATTGGAAAATGAAATTGCGTTATTTAAATTTATGAGGACTTTACGTCTGAGATACTTTTTTTTCCAATATAACACCTGTGGAACCTGCACGTCCAGAACCCAAATTTATCGAATTCAAACCCAAGTCAACATTTCAAGCCCCCACATCACATAAAGTTTTAGACGCTTTTGAAAATTTGGTCAGAAATGACTTACAGAAGATGAACATCAAGGGGTCCAATAGCACCAACTTTACCAAGCGAGAAAGAAACACGTTGAAGTCTCTGTCCCAAAATCCTGGATTGGTGATACAGAAAGCAGACAAAGGAGGGGCAATTGTGATAAAGGATAAGGCATTCTACACACAGAAGGTTACGGAACACATTACAGATTCCACCACGTATCTTCTACTTGACCAAGATCCTACCAGGCAACTGATTTCTACTCTAGAAACCATACTCAAGAAAGCAATGGAGATGGATAACCACTGTGACACAATCGTATTTGACAGAAACGAATCCCAGAAGACCAAGACTTTATATGCTTCCTAAAATTCATAAGGATCTTTATAATCCACCATTGAGACCTATTGTTACGGGATGTGGGACCATATTTGAACCACTGGGTCATTATATTGACCACTTTTTACAGCCATTTGTCCAGAAATGGGAATAGTATGTGAAGGACACCACGCATTTTCTTCAGAAGTTACAAACCACAACACCAAACAAGGACACCATTTTGTGTACTTTGGACGTCAAATCATTATACACTTCAATTCCGCATTCAGGTGGCATGGAGGCAGTGGAGTGGGCTTTGTTAAAGCAATCAGCAATAGGAGCAGATAAAGTGTTTGTGTTGGAGTTGTTACACTTTTGCCTTCACCACAGTTACTTCCAATGGGAGGATGACTATTATTTACAACTGACAGGAACATCTATGGGTTTTGCTGGGGCCCCAGCATACTCCAATACTTATATGGCTAAGTAAGAGGAAGATTTAATCTACAATGATAAAGAATGGACAGACAACTTGCTGATGTATTGTCGATATATTGACGACATCTTTATCATGTGAAACAACAGCCTGGAAAAACTTGAAGAAAAACTTCGCAACTAAACACATATGACGATCACATACAGTTCACGTGTACCACAAGTAAACATTCACTACCATTTCTAGGTGTATTGTTGACGATAAAAGGGAATGTTATCCACACAGAAGTACATCATAAGATGATAGACAAAAACAATGCATTACAATTCACCAGTTTTCATCCCCAAAATTTGATTCATAATCTCCCGTATTCCCAGTTTCTAAAAGCAAAAAGAATTTGTTCAGATGATACTACATTGCAAAAAAACATCAAAATTCAGAAAAAGAGGTATATCTCTAAAGGATATCCAGAAAACATCTTGAATTAAGCTATTGAAAAAGTGGAAAACAAAACACGTGAAAGTCTTCTCACCAATCAACCTAAATCCAAGATGACCAGACAAGTGTTTGTGTCTAAATATTCTACTTGTTCTAAGAGCCTCAGAAGAATTATTAACAACAGATGGGAGATTCTACAAAATGAAAGTGATTTCAAGGATTTGTTTAAGGAAAAACCCTTACATGCCTATAGGAGGTCAAAAAACCTTAAAGAATTGTTGACGCAGTTACCGGCCACAACAATCAAAGAATTTCAGGGCACTAGTAGGTGTCACAACTGTGTGCATTGCAATAACGTCATCAGTGGGAATTGCATGCAACATCCATTGACAGGAGGATCCATTAAACTGAAGCATAATGCAGATTGTAACTCCAAGAATTTAATTTACGGCAGAAAGTGTCCCTGCGGACTACTTTATGTCGGGAAGACAGAAAGATAAAGAAAAACGCGGATTTCGGAACATAAAAGTACGATACGGAACTTTAACACCAACAGTAGTCTAGCAGAACATTGGATGAAAGCCCACCATACCATTGCTCAAATCAAGTTCCAAGTTATAGAAATAGTAGACCCCACACCAGGTAAAGATCTCACCAGATCACTGCTAGAGAGAAATCTTTTGGATTAGGAAATTAGATACGCAAGATCCCAAAGGAATCAATGAGAAAGTAGATCTGGGGTGTTTTCTGTAAAGGGAGGTCTATGGTACCAATGATAGATGTAATGTAGGCGCTTATCTATGAATAGTGCTTTCTAAAGTTGGTCTAGGCATTGTTTATTAGGGCTTACTAGAACATAGGTTTATGTACATATGCACATGTAACTGGGTCACCATTTTCTTTCACTCTCATATCTGGTATTTTTACTCTCTGCATTTATTTTTTATTTTCTTGTACCTCTTGTGCACTTTTCATCCAGGTTGGTTTTACAGGAAGCAATAAGGAGTCTCAGTAGGGATAATGGTGTGTTTATTAACCTCCCCCGATGTTTGTAGTTTAAGATCCAGTCTCGAGAGGGTTTCATCTTGTGTGAGCTTTTCACAGTTCTTTGCACGGTATAGAACGCATTCTAACATGGCGCTTATGGGCAGTCCATTCGACCTCTGACGTGCGGGGTTTAGTCCGTCGTCGCGAGCTACATTCAGCACGTGGTTTACGTTGCGTGCAGCGGCACAAATACGCTTGTTACCAGCGAGAGGCATCACGTTGTGGAGAATTGGAGCAGTTGAGAAGTAGGAAAGCGGAGGCTATCTAGGTGAGAGACGGCATTTCAGGGGTATTTATTTAGATGCATCAGTAAGATTAAATAGGATTCGGGACATTAAGTTAGTGCGGTTTATGTTGTTCAACAGGACCTTGTTCCACATTGTTTTTTCACTGCCTTTTCTTCAGCGACAAACAGTGAGTAGGAAGGTCAGTACCGGTCTGTTGGTGTTTGTTTAGTACACAGCGGCATTTGACTGGGTTTGTTTAGTAAGCAGCGGCATCTGAAACTTCATTCAACATTTTATTTCAGGAAACATAGCAGGATTCGAAACACAGAGGTATTTTTTTATTTTTTTGCTTCTGGGGTTGTATACTTTCAGTAAGAAGGTGTAATGACACCCATATGTTTCAACTGAGCATGTGATTTAGACCACGGGTATCTTCATAGTCACAGTGGACTGTTTTCACCTTTGTTTTCTTTATCTTTGGTCGTTTTCCTTTTTCACTTACATTATTCATGTTTTTCACAGGTTGGCCAAAACGCATGTGTACATTTAGGGGCCGATTCCGATCTCGGCCTGTAGGGCACCGAATCGGATTCGGCTTAACCGGATCCGATTCGGAGCCCTGTTTCCTGACCGATTCCTACGTGCGTCCCGCCGAGCGAGTACGATGCGAGCGCACACGAAATCGCCGACCGACTTGTCCGCGGGTCCGATGCGCAGCCACCGACTCGCACGGACACGACTCGCACCGTGCGATGGAGACGTTCTCCGGCCGGGCAAGTACGATGCGCGCCGCGAGCAGTCCGACCGACTCGCACCGTCCGGCTCGAAAGAGCAGTCGGAGCCGGACCCCCTGTACGCATAGCCGCGCGAGTCGCACACAGGGGGACCCATGGGTCCCCCTACCTGTGCATGTACGCCGCGAGTCGCTTCGAGGCGTTCCCGCTGTAGGGGGCACCCTTGTTCGCCTCGCACCCATTGGGTCAATGGGAGCCCGCGTACGCGTTGTACGACCGGCTCCCATCGACTTCAATGGGAGTCCGACCGACTTGAGTCCGATTGCATGCGTGCGCATCGTACTCGTTCGGTCGGACTGCCAGAGTCCGATTCGGTGGGAAATCTCTCCGGGTCCGGCTCGGTCGGAGAGATTTCCAGCCTGAATCGGAATCGGCCCCTTAGTGTATGTGATAATTATTTTTGATTATACTTCCCTGCTCAATGAATCTATGTCACATGAACAAATGTTTATATTGTTTATAGACTCAAGCCCCTGAAGAAGGGCCAGAAGGGCCCGAAATGCATTGGGCACAAGCATGAAACAGTCTCAAGCATGAAATGGAATTTCTGCTACGTGTTGAACATTCAAAAACGTGTTTTCTGTGATTGTAACAGATGAAATGATGATGTTTAAGGAGATTATGTTTATGTCAGATTCTTTTTAAATACAGTGTTGTCAAATGTGCAATATATGAGTAGCAGTTTGTTTCAGCAAGGGTATTAAGGGAATACCAGAAGCAAAAGCACAACAGACACAGTGCACAGAGGTAAGTAGCAGTACTTGAAGTAGGATGTAAAATTTACTATTCCCACTCCAGTGGGTGCAACAGTAGGGAAAGTTATGGATAGCAGAGAGGTAAAAATTACTATTCCCACTCCAGTGGATGCAACAGTAGGGAAAGTGTTGGATAGCGGGTGGGTAAAAATTACTATTCCCACTCCAGTGTGTGCAACAGTAGGGAAAGTGCTGTATAGCGGAGGGATAACAAATTCTATTCCCACTCCAGTGAGTGCAACAGTAGGGAAAGTGTTGGATAGCGGAGGGGTAAAAATAATATTTCCACTGGAGTCATTTCAAAATTAAAAACAAACAAATTAACAACAACACAAAAGATTTAAAAAAACAAAAAAATAAAACATATATAAAAGTTTTAAATCAATAGAAACAGATTAGAATGTTAAAAGATCTAATACCTAGAAAGATTATTTCAAAAAATTCAAAAATAATTTTAAAACAAAAAACTATTTTTAATAGAAATTTTTTATAAACAAAAACTTTATTTATTACATAAATGTAATGTTTTTTATTTCCTACTCTATAACACCACACAATTCACAACCCACATTTTTTTTTTAAATGTACCTCCATAATTAACATAATTAATTAACAATTAAACAAATATTATTTTAAAAAATTTAAACCAAATAAAACTTAATTTACTCCCCAAACGTTACCCCTATAAAACCAAAACACACACACAAAATAACAATAAACACTTACCATAAATATTTATCAATTGATAAATTAATATTAATAATCAACTAATTATTAATTAATTCAACATAGATTACTTTCTACCCTCTACCCCAATAAACACCACAACCCACACCTAAAAATTATTACACAATTTCCATTTCTAATTTTACATTAATGAATAATATCAATTAACAACAACTTATTAATTAATTTAAAAGAATTTACTTCCCACCCTTTACCACTATAAACCCCACAAGTTACATCAATAATTAATTACACAATTGCCATATTTTTATTTTTATTAATTAATTAGCATTAATTTACAATTATTAATTAATTATAAATAAATTACTTTCCACCCTATTCTCCTATAAACCCCACCACCAACTCCTAAAAAAATGACACAATTAACATAATTAATTACAAATTAATTAATTAATAATAAACAACCAATTAATAAATATTTAATAATAAAATAACTCCCATAATTAACACTATAAAATATGAATTAAATAAATAATAATAAATACAAAATATTAATACATTTATTATAATTAAATTACTTCCCACCCTATTCCCCTATAAACCCACAACTGACACAAAATGACACAATTAACATAATTTCTAATTAATTAATTAATAATAATTATCAGCCAAATAATTAATAATTAATAATAAATTAATTCCCACAATAAACAGTATAACATCTAAATTAAATAAATACTAATACATGAAAATGTATAATTATTTTTTATAATTAAATTACTACCCACCCTATTCCCCTATAAACCCACAACTGACACAAAATGACAAAATTGACATAAGTGACAATTAATTAATTAAAAATAATTAACAGCCAATTAATAAATAATTAATAATAAATTAATTCCCACAATTAACACTATAAAATCAAAATAAAAAAAATAATAGTACATAAAAAATAATCATTCATTTATTATAATTAAATTACTTCCCACCCTATTCCCCTATAAACCCACAACCCGCTACAGTACTTAAAAACACAAAATGTAATTAAGAAAAATTAATAACTGCTAAAAATTTAACACGTATATTAAAAAACAAAACAAATTCTTATACAAAAAATAGATCACATACTTTTAAAATACATACTAAAATACATAACACTAATTAAAACATTGATATTTTAAACAACTATATTTTTGAAAACGATATTAACAACTTCGATATTTACAAAAACGATATTTCTTACCTGCAAGTCGATATTCTTGACCACGATATTCTTCCTGTCGATATTTCTGCATCACGATATTTAAAACTCGATATTTGTGTTTGTTGACATTTTAAACTCGATATTCTGTCTGTGCACCATCGGAGAAAAGATTGTGGACAAGAAAGAATTTGGGCCATCATACAGAAAGGCTGTACCTGTTCTGGCTGTTGAAGGAACAAGAACAGTACTTCCGCCTCTTGCCGGCAAAAAATAGAAGAGATTTGTCTCAATTGATCTGATTAAATCACACTGTGTGGCCGATCCTTAATAGCAGGTTACGTGGGCTTCTGGGTACCATACAGGAGGTTCAGACAGAAAGACTGAAAACATTCAAAGAGTCTTCTATATGTAGGAATGGAGTTACCAACAATGAAATGAAACTTGTTTCAATTTAAATTGAACAAAATTCAAGCGAAAAACAAATATCAATTTGGCCTACCACCGACATCTATAGCAATATGTCTCTACAGGAGACAACTGCCAGTTCATCAAAACCTGCAGAGCTACCAAAGATAGATCAAACTGCATCTGGCTACTTCATCGATGTTGACACTTTTTCTCTGGATCCAAGTGAACCTGAGTCACCGCCAGCTCCAGTTTCCTGCAAAAAAACAACTTCATGATTTTTATATTTTTCTGAAAAAGACATACCTAGTCTCACCATGGCTACAGCTCTGGATAATAACAGGAATACTGTTCCTACTATTCTGGATAGGCTTAGTGACTGTCTTTTCCTTACCTGTGAATGGACACTATCTCCCAGAATGCTCTGCAGTATCACAAGTGAACTTGGTATTGAAACCTCATACGTTATCTCATTGTGAACAAAGAGACCTGTCCTATGTGAACATCACAGCAGTTCCAGTTCATGGCAGAATAGTTTGGGATACAGTTTCATATGATGTATTTGGTCCCACTGAACTTTTAAAAATACTACATGTATTCAAAATTTCTTTAAATGATATCAACACCTCAAGTACATATTCTGACGATTGGGATTTTGAAACTGTTAATAATATGTGTCTGATTTAGAACTGTCTGCAGCATTTTCGAAAAATGAAATGTTTGATGGCTCATCTGATTTTGATACCATGTACTGTTACCAACATTATGGTCATCACTTTCTGCATAAAACAAGTGCACCCCATAATGTTTTCACATACCACCAATGGGAACATTGCCCAACACCACCAAAAGGTAGTTCACAAACGTTTGCACAAAAGTTTTCTTATATTTCTGGGTTTAATACATCAGATACACGCTCCTATTATTATAAGCTTGTACCTACATCTGCGAAGAAAAATATGCTCACTAACACAAAACAGATATATTCAGCGTCCTTCATTGCCCAACTGTCTGAACAGGGTTTCGACTTATGGAAAGACACCATTGATGAAAATCAATCTGGGGCACTAAGGAATGGCAGGTTCAGGTAACTGAGGCACTATTTGGAGCATGCCTTATACTACAACAGATGCTTTGCCTGAACAACACTGTGCAATAGACTTCCTGTCTTGGGTTAGCCAAGATTAAGGACCTAAATACACCTCATATTCCCTCTCTAACACACTTTGAGGGATGGAAAAACTATACAGAAAATGGTGGGGGAACACTAGATGACATCATGCATGAAGTTTCATACAATTCAACAGACCCCAATTGGAAGGGATGGTTATTTTGGCCTATCGACACAAATAGGTGTCAATCAAGATTCAAAGGTAAGACAGAAGGGTTTAGTACCCAGAGGCCTGACTCACGCTATGTACGAGAACATCCGGGAGTGGTGACATCATACAGTGTTGGGAAGTTATGCCTAGATTGGCTAAGAACCTCGACACTGTCACAGGTGAAACAACACTTGTCCCTACTGTCAGATGACATGGATCTTAGGGATTTTTTTACTAGGTCCCCGAAAGCCACGTCAGAAACGCTTCTTATATGCTGTTTATAATGAAATTTGGAAAATATCTCAACAGGATGCTGTGGAGAATTCAAAGGAAAACAACGGTCCAGAGATCCTGGTGCTGGATATGAATTCCTAAAAATGCTGGAGGAACGTCGCTCAAGGCTCTGGACCTTTCAGCCTTGTATTGACGAGTGAGAGTAAGGGTGTGAGCATGTGTTCCTCCCTTCAAAACGATCTATTTTATTCATTGGAGAAATTCCTTTCAATGACACAACACAGTAGTACCAGTAGGATTGAGTGAAGGTAGATGTTTTATTTTCATTTGCCGCTTTGTAAATCCATTTCACTCTTTTTTTGTCATATTTGATGAAAAAGGTTTTTAAGAAAAGGGGGACAGCCGACACGTGTTTCGCCCTATATGGCAAGTTGAGCCAGGGCTTTCTCAAGGCTGTAAGAAAGAAGAAGAAAATAAAATAAGTGCTAAAGATAACAGAATGTGAAGACCCCAAAGGAAGACACCATCTGGGTGTGCAAGTGAAGATAGTGAGAATCTAAAACTTAAAATACTTATTTATTTTATTAGTACTTTAAAAAAACTACAGAGTTGGTTATGTAAGAGTGCATGTGTGAAGAGAAAGTGAGAAGAGAGTAACCCAAGACTGTTTTTGATTCATGCGTTGTGAAACAACGGTTAAAAAAGAAAACGGAATCAGGTGCTGGCAAGAACTGAATTCCAGAATTATCATTCTGGATGTCGATAGACCATTAAGATAAGATAGAACTGAGCAGGGTAATTAAAATAAGGAGTTAAAAGCTCCTTTCTGTTCAATTCAAGAGATGATGTTATATACAGAGCAACTTCATGCAAGGACTTGAGTGGGTTCATGCAGTGTCAAGGCATGCCATATTGAAGAGTTATCTTAAAAGATGGTCAGCTACAGTACCTATTTGTTACGTTCAAAGGTCATAGATTCTGATGAAGGTAGAATACATTCCAATTAGCTTCATGATAATATTTAAAAAATATCCAAAATCTGGGGCAACAAACATATTTTTAAGACAAGTGCAGGGTCTTGAACGGTGGAATGACACAAAATTTATAAAACTTGCAGAGTCTGTCTATGGTGATCCATTCAACATATTATCCACATGTAGATACCTTCAAAGTTATAAAGTAACACATACCCGTTTTGAGACCAGTTCACAAAACATCTACAGTTGAAAGTACCACAGAATATGTGAATTACCAGATGAATATATAGTAAACATAAAATTCGAAGAAATACATCTATAATTACAAAGTAACATTGTTCAACAGTAGAGAAAGTCTATTTTAGAAATATTAAGCAAATCTATTGCTTTATTACAAAAGGAGTTGGTATGTAAAGAGTAACAAAGAAAAAAGTGAGATCCAAGCATCACTTACACGTAAATGTAGGAGGTCTTTCCTGAATTGATTTTTTTATGTGCTTTATTGCAACAAAGGTGCCATGTAGAAAAACCGTAAGATTGAAAAATGAAACAGAGAAATAGAGAAATAGAGGCCAGATGGAATAAATGTGTTGCTCAATATATCGCAAAGATAAAATATTGCGTCATCACCAAATGTTTAACAGAATGTTTAACAAAAAGGGCCATATTCAGGATGCTGTGGAGAGATTACGTGAGATTGACAGAATTAGCTTGGAAAAGGCTGTGACTGTGTTTGACAATGGCATGACCCCACTAACATCCAGGATTTATTCACTGGGAGACATTGTATCTTCTGCTATAGATATAATGGAACAAGTTCAGTCCATCTTACAACATGGACAATCACAGTTATGTCCTATTATGTTATTAAGCTGGATGCTACAATCACTGCGCTCTGGTTATGTGCCCTGGCGATATATCAAGAGCACGTCTCTGTTCTCTGCATATAATTTGATGAAAAGGCAGACAACAATGGCACAAAGGGATGCAAAATATACAATGCTGCGCATTGAAAAATTAGACCAATTACCTTTCACCGTGGCAGAGTCGCTGTCCACAGAATGGTTAATTCAAGGCCATATAACATTTCCAGTAACAACTTTCCAGTTTCAATATTGCCTAGAACACCACCATGTAAGCAGGTAGGAAGCAATGGTTAGGAAATTCATCCATGAATCTTGGGAATTACCGTATAGATTTCGATGCAGGAACGGGGACACTGAAGTGTTTCTCAGCGGTACAGACTGCGAGAATTCTTTGAGTGGATCTCTAATTTGCCAGGATATCATGCTTCAAGGGGCCTGTAATGGTTCAGTAGCTAATTTATCCTGTCATTTGAAAGGTTCCCTGGCTGCCGTGAATAATCCAGTGTTCAGGCTACTCTCGAATGGGAGTTACTTAATGCTGAATGATCAAGGCTGTTGTGGGATGCTTCCAGGCATCGCATATCTTGTCACTGTAAGTTCCACAGTTACTTGTTATATGCAAGTATTGTTTCCACCGACCCAAACAGTCAGGGAGGCGCCATTATAGCCTTCGTTGAATGTTTCCTTTATACGGTTTGATACTCTGAGCCGAATGAAAGCCATGCTTTTACAAAAAGATGTACCCTTAACCTCAGCCTAAGAGACTTTTGATCTCCAGGTTGCAAGGTCCTCCGCTGAGATGCATTCACTGGTACGGACTAACTGCCCTTTCCATTTCGGAGAAATGGTACAGCGTATCTTTAACATGTCTGATACGAAGGGTATAATACACCTTTTTAAAGCCATAGGTTCTGGACTGTTAAGCACCTTTCAGACAGTCTTCTTAGTGAGTCCGGTTTTCATACACTCCGTGTTCTGAAGCATTTTTGGAGGACTTCCGCTAATCCTGTTACTAGTAGTGTGTATCCTGATTTAAATGGACGTCCCAGTCACCAAGGACATAGAAAAAGCGCTCTTGCAGTGACGTTACCGTGATCGCATGGTACTCTATCTTGGCACACCTCGACTTCGGGAGATAAGCGAGTCTTGGTTCCTATCATTTCTACCAGTCTGGATTGACTGTGTTTTACCTGTCCTCCGCTGCTTGTTCTGCAGCTATGAATGCGTGTTGGACCTCTGTCTGACACTTCCATTGGTTGCCCCACCGGACGTGGATGCATTGCTGGACCCATTATTGGCCCACGTACTGCAGCATCCCCAGCGTATTCCAATGTTGATGTCGGCATTCTTAGATATTGGATGTTGGATCAGATACTGGGTCTACTACAGGCACACAGGCTTTGGATGTTACAAATGCTTCCCCAGCATCGGCTGTGGGAACTGAGGAAGATCATCGTGCTCAATTGACCTGATCTGTGAGGTGTTACAGGGACCGTTGTCTGTGAAGGCAAGCAGCAGTGATGATGCATCTCCCACACAGGACACATAAAGATTTGGCTCTCCATGTGCTGGGAAGAATTCTGTCTTTTTCCAAAACAACCAAAATAGGAATTTTAAACAAAACTTTTTCTTTCTATGCTATTACTGAGCTCCATGGCTTTCAGGAGTACTCAGTGGCTCAGACCATATATATGAACATATTTTGAAGGGCTTTTAGAGTTTATTTTTAGGGATTTCATGAATTTTTAGAAGCCTTTTTAACGCTTTTTTAACAATACTTAATGCTTGATTAGAAGGGCATTCCCTTATTAATATGTCATCCTGTCGGATGAGGAGTGGGTGTTATGTTTCATAGGGTACTCCAATAAAGGGTTGAGTAGTCCCCTAACCCTTCACCTACATTTACCGTACCATTACACTACATAACGGGTTTTGGTATTGTCCTTTTACCTAGTTAAGCGCTGCATAAATGTTGTGTGGTTTTCCCCGAAAACTAACGTCATTAAATATGCATGAAGATTCTCAGAATCACAGCAGGATTACCATCTTCTGCATAATAACTATGTATAAGGGTCATCCCTTCCGTCATCCTCGGCCAACATAACACAGCAAGGTAGAGTCCCCTGAGGGTACTTTTTGGGTATATATACACCATATCTTTGCCAGGGCAGGCAGAGGAGAAAGACTTCCATGCTGACACACTGACACGAGATGTTGATGTTCCTTCACGGAGACACTCCAGCTAGCAGTGGTCTGACATCCCTCGCGTGGTGTCCATCTTGAGACCAAGACGGAGTCCCACAGTCTCTCACTTCAGGTACTGAAGTTGGTTTCAGCCTAGGGGGATTCTTGGCTCTACACCTACATACATGCTAGGTACACAGAGGTACATCTAGTTAGGGTTGCATCGTAGGAGTACGCATTAATATTGTCATGTATTTATATGCTTGCATATATTCATTGTCTTAGCACTATGGTAGAAATCTACCATCCATTTACTCTATTGGTGCTTAATATCGTTTATATCTGTTTCTGCCTTATGGTTGTTTAAGCACACCTATTTTACACTAGAATGACGCTGGCTCAATAAATGCTTATTGAAAACATCCCCACCGTTTATTCTGTGTGTCTCTCTGAGACAAAGTGAGCACGAGTGACTGAGCGAAAAGTACTGTACTGTTTCCACGATCCCTGATGGGACAGAGTAGTCATGTTCGATAGTTGCCAAGAACTATTCTCTCCTTGGTAAGTGGAGCTTATATTGGCACTGTGAGCTAGCTGGTATACCCGCGAATATACCCGGTGGGGGTGTCTGGAATCAGTCTTGCCACCAATCCCACAGTCTATGTTGTCTAAACATGCAGATCCTATATAGGTTTATAGGAACTACACGACAGTAGGGTGACTGGATGTACATACCTGTGTACCTATGTGGCCACTTGTGAAAACTGTAATGCAGAGCAGCTGTGGGAGGCACCAGGAGATGGAAAATGGGCCGGTGGGGAGCCACTCAAGAGGAATGGAGCAGATGGACAGGGGAACACTGATTAGCTGAACTTGCAATTGACAAGGCCATTTTGCAACCTCCCCCCTGTGCCCCATCAGGGAACTGAGACCATAGGACATTTTGAGCAGAGACATGAGACTCCCTTGACAGATGCACCCTTCTAGAATATAGGCAAACGTTGCACCAGGAGGGAGACACATCGGGTGGGCTCCTTGTATGGTAAATCAGAGTCGGTGTTACTTGCATAGGGATTATGGCGCCACTCGGGAAAATCCACATTCAAATATGTTCATTACCTAATATTGTCAGCGATGCTGCAGGGTAGAGAGAGCCACCAATCTCCCTATAATGTGGCCTAAGCAAACAAAACAGAACACACACAGTGCCCAGCACACGCCCAAATTACACTTGATATGTATATAGATACACTGTCAACGAAAAATCAATCTCGTTGAGTTCCTCTTTTCATTATTCTTTTTCTTTTTTGGGCTGTGTTGAATTCTTAGCCAGCTGACACGTGTTTCATCGACAGATGGGAAAATTGCCCCGCAACTTTTTCAAGGCTAAGTAAACAAATAGAAACAAAAACCACTGTAACACCATACAAAGGTTTGGTGCACAACTAGCGAGTAAAAAACTTCACCTTGACTTTTCAAAGTCCAATCACACATTGGCAATTATTATCAATGCATGCTCCTGGTGGAAACCCATGCACTACCCTTAAATGGAAGAATCCACAACTATAATCTCTTAATGCACATTCTAAGGAAGATAAACATGTCTCATAGATTACATAGCAAACTGATATAAATCATATGAAATCTCGCATTATTCCTAGTTATTTCGTAACTCAGCATAATTATCTGCCAGTGTCAAGCCAATCTATAACGTGCACAACACATCTGTCCGAACACAGTTAAGTGAAGGTACCAAGTACATCTGGAGAATGCAATACACATTAGCCTATTACCCATAGTCATGCATATATAAAGGTAGCAAATAATACCTCAATCTTCAAATAACGAAACCTGAAGGTAAAGGAAGGGGAAAGAATAAATAATAGGGTCCTCCCAAACAACTATCCATCAAGACCTGGACATCACAGGTTAGAGCACTATGACACCTACTTCTCCTTTGGTGATAATTTAATCCCAAACGACATTGATGTAAAGTATATATTGGTCCCCGTGATCCCACGTGTTGTTTATCCAATTAATGATCACTGTTCTTCTGTATTTCTCCTAAATCCAGAATAATAAAAGGAATCTGTAACACCTCTAACGGGAAGGGCTATATGGCACATCAAAAACAACACACATCGACAATAAGGTTCTGAGACATAACAGACCAGAGTTTCCTTACCTGCACGAACGTGCAGTACATATGAAGTCAATATCTCAAAGGCCTTTCTGCAAATGAGTCTAGCCCCAACAGTATTCTCCGGTCTGGGATATATATACTAGCCCGTTTCTGATGGGTGACAGAGAAAAAAATAGTGTGTAAGCAAGTATCCCAACCGTAATCATTAAGCCTAAATAGCCACATGGCCTCTCTTGCTGAATTGAACACTCCGTTCTTACTGGATAAGGGAGAAGTATCCATCCTCTGTGTAATTCACCAGTGTCCTCGAGTACGAGACACGCCCGGCTCCCCGCGTATACATAAGCCCATATCTGTTAAAAGAAAGACAGAAGTTGCATCTCAATGCGTAGCCCTTCTAAAGTGTTTATTCAAGCAGCCCCATAAACTCTCTAACTGCCACGCGATCTCTGTCCTTACCGGAGAAGGGAAGCAGCCGTCCGTCCCTCTGTATCCGTCGCGGCGCCCTCGTGTACGAGACGCATACTGCTTCTCCGCTGGCTATTTTGTATCTCCTGCGTAGAAGGCAGGACATCAACATAGAAATGGGACCTAAGTCCCTAGTCCTCCTCAATTTGAGCGCCACCTTGTAGTATGTCAACTAAACAAAATACACTGAAACGTAGCTCCACATTGTCGAGGGCTAAATCAAAGACAGGTGTCACTAAGTAAAAAGTGGGGATATGTAACCACCAGCCTTCTTAATGTAAGCATCACAATTTATCTCAATACCACACCCTATAATTCTGCCAAATTGAGTCAAACACTGCTACAAGCATAATAAATGCAAGAGCCAATACCAAAAGAAAAACAGACTTAAATTCCCCAGTCTCCTAGAAGTAAGTGTCATCTTGTGATGTACTATCTAGACTGAAACTCCCCTCCCTGTGAATAAAAATATGTTCTCAAGCATCAATTGTGCTCTTATACTATCCCATAAACAAGTCGCCATATATACAAATGCCAATATATATAGCACTCTCCCTGTGGACCCGAGGTAGCCCAATGTATTTTTAAACAATATTTATACTCAGATGTAGAACCCCTCCAACATCATTGATAGTCACGTTTACGAAAGATTACAATTATTATAGTTGTGTCCGTGCAAAACATGTGATTGTATTATGTAATTCAGATGTAAGACGAAAGCCCACAGTAATTACAATAATGTTAGCCACATCATTCGGATCTCTCAAATCCCATGTTTGGACAATAAAAATAGGTACATCTCACAAAAGTCTGTATAGAAGGAGGAGAATACAGACAATATATTCTAAATCACCCTACTTCTGTAACCATCCAGAGAAACATATCTTTGTGAAATAATCCTTGACAAGGTAATTCTGAATGATGGCAGACACACACTCTACCATAAGCAATTACGTTCACGTGCCCAAAAAGTAGTGTAATTCTTGGTCTACATTCAATATTGTCTCCACACTTAGTAATCTCAAAATCCATGATGCCTCTCGTCTGCGCAAGGCCAATTCCCTGTTGCCCCCTCTGGGGTTCCTCAGTGTCTGATCTATTCCAAAGAATTTAAAATCCCTATTTCTGTCCTGGGAAGGACAGAGAGCTATATGTGCAGCAATAGGATATCTCACATCTCCTTGCTTAACAGCCCTCATGTGCTCACTGATTCTTTCCCCGAGTGTTCTAATAGTAGTTCCTACATACTTCTTACTGCATTTGCATTCTATAATATATATAGCAAAGTTTGTGTTACAATTCAAGTTGGACATAATTTTGTAAATCTTACTGCAAGGGCCCTCAAATTGCATCTCATTGTCCCAAGCCCACTTGCATACAATACAATGGCCACATCTGTGGAATCCTAATGTATGAGGAGTCAACCAATTTACAGTGTTCTGTGCCACTGGGTAGCTGGGACTTAATAGGTTCCTGAGACAGACCCCTCTCCGGTAAGTGATGTTTGGTCTCTCAGTGATGAATCAGTCCAAGGATCTGTCGGCCTTCAATATATGCTTATCTCTTTTAAGACTCCGAACAAGTATCTCTGACAGATTGTTATAGTTGGTGACCAAACTTACTTTCTTATCTTTCTCAATTCCCTTGCTGCGTTCCCTCAGGGTGTTCTGTCTATTGATGTGACATATTCTCTGTTTAGCTCTTGTCAAAGTGTTCATGTCATAACCTCTTCTTTTAAAACGTGTTATCATTTCTGTAATACATTCTTCAAACTCTGGATCGTAACTACAATTCCGTCTAGCTCGTATCAATTCCCCAAAGGGGATGGCCTTGATCTGGAGTTTAGGATGAGCACTCGAGGCATGCAACACAGCGTTACATGCAGTTGGTTTACGGAACAGTCTGCTATGTATTTTTTTATCTCTTATGTAGAGCTCCACATCAAGAAATGTAATCCTACTTACACTGTATTCAAAAGTAAACCTGATATTACATTGGTTGCTATTCGGATGTTCAAAGAACTCACAAAGGTTTTCAGTGGTTCCTGTCCAAATCATTAGAAAGTCGTATATGTACCTCCCCCAGAAAAGGATAGAATCATTCCACCTAGTTCCCATAGGGCCCCAGATCCAAGTCTTCTCGAACCACCCCATAAAGAGGTTGGCGTACAAGGGAGAAAATCTGGAACCCATGGGAACCCCTTGTTTCTGCTGATACCATTTATCCTTAAAATGGAATACATTGTTGTCAAGAATAAGTTCAATCATATTAATCAACATTTCAGTATGATCCCATGAACTTGCCGATCTAGTGTTCAAAATGTGTCTCACGGCATACAATCCAGCTTCTCATTTTATACTCGTATATAATGCAGTGACATCAAGTGTCACCAAAATCATATTCATCTCCCAATTCAAGTCTGAAAGTGTGCCAAGAATGTGTTTAGTATTGTGTATATACCATGGTAAGTTACTCACTAGAGGTTTCAAAAAGATATCTACATACTCCGATATTCTCTCGGTAGGCCCATCATTGCCAGATATGATAGGTCGACCGGGTGGGAAGGGAAGGTTCTTATGAATTTTTGGTAACGTATATATACAGGGATACCTGGGACGATCTACCCGCAGAAATTTTTACTATCGTAGACGAATTATCCAATCCTGAGAGAACTCTTAGTAAACCCATTCCATCACAGGATCTTTGCGATTCCCTGAACAAATTTTTATTGATAAAATCGCCGATATTAAAGCCAGTATCCCCTCCCATACGTCACCTCAGGTAATCCCCCTTGCCTAGAAACCCCCACTCCCTTAACTGTTTTCCATCAATTGACACAGCTATCCTGGGTGACCTTCTAGTAAAAGTTAGATCTGGCTCCCCTATGGACCAATGTCCCCCTCATATTTTAAAAACAGCTTTCTCCACCGTTTCGGCCCCAGTCCTTGCACTACTCAACAATTCACTGTCCCAGGGCGTTGTACCTAACTCATTTAAGGAGGCTATAGTGGTCCCTCTCCTTAAAAAACCTAGTGCAGACCCCAAGATGCTGGGTAACTACCGTCCAATCTCTTTGCTCCCCTATCTGGCCAAATTACTTGAAGCCCACGTTGCTAAATGCATGTCCAACTTTTTGGAACAATCCGAGTTCCTTGACCCACGCCAAGCGGGCTTTCGTCCAGCCCATTCCACAGAAACTGTCATATTGGCAGTCCTGGACTCCTTAAGAGGAAAGGCGGATAAAGGTTCTCCTCAGGCCCTGGTACTGTTAGATCTCTCGGCCGCATTTGACACGGTCGACCATATTATACTGGTAGACCGTGTCAGAGAGGCAGGCATTCAGGGCCTTGCCCTTAAATGGATGATCTCTTTCCTGGAAAACCGCTCTCAGGCCGTCCGTACTGGCCAGTTCACTGCCTCTAAACTTAAAACCACTTGCGGGGTTCCTCAGGGCTCTGCGCTCTCTCCGCACCTATTCAATCTCTACCTTCTTCCTCTGATTAGATGTCTGAAGGAAAGAAGGGTGGACACCTTTAATTATGCAGACGACCTCCAACTTGTGTTTACTATTGACAACTCTTCCCAGTCAATCTCTGATTTTCAATCCACTATGACATTCATCCGTCATTGGATGGATCACAACCATTTAAAATTAAATCCAGGAAATACCGAACTGGTCCTGACAGGTGGTGCCCATAACCACTGGGGCCCACAGTACTGGCCCAATGAATTAGGTCCTCTCCCAGTCCCCTCATCCTCAGTGAAAAGTCTAGGAGTCACCATTGGTAATGACCTCTCCTTAAAATCGCATGTAGGCACCGTTATTTCCACTTGTTTCCTTCAGTTACGCAAAATTAGGAAGATAAGTAGGCTTTTGACTCAGGCAGCTCTGGTTCAGGTGCTGATGGCGTTGGTAATATCACGCTTAGACTATGCCAATGCAACTTACCTCGGTCTTCCACTTGGCCTTACGAAACGGTTGCAAATGGTTCAGAACCAAGCAGCCAGACTGATTTATAAACAACCCAGATGGCAACATGCATCCCCCTTCTTAGGAAACTGCATTGGCTCCCCATTCCCCAGCGTTGCATGTTTAAAGTGGGATGTCTGGTGTTCAAATCTCTGAACGGCCAGAGCCCTAAATTCATAAATAATCTTATTTCCCGTTACACCCCTTCACGCAATCTACGTTCGGCACAGCTCCAACTGCTGACGGTCCCTACCTTTAAACGAAAGCGCCAAGGGGGTTGCAGGTTCGCAACTCTTGCCCCCCGTCTATGGAACTCCATCCCCCTGGAAATCAGGTCAAGCGCTAGCTTGCTGAGTTTCAGGAAAAGCCTCAAAACCTGGCTCTTTATTCAAGCTTATGAATCTCCTAGCAATCAGCGCCAAGAAACCAATCGGTGTACGTGCGCTCTATAAATACTTGATAAGATAAGATAAGATATGTATACTCATCTTCATCCAATAATCCCTGGCCATGCCATTGTTTCAAGAGGCGGTTAACGTGATTTGTAAGTGACCATATAGGGTTAGTTGTAAGGGCTTCATAGCACTCCAGATCATTAAGTTGGGTCAGGATGTCCTGTTCATAGTCTGTGCTACGCATGATCACTATATTCCCCCCATGTCATCCTCCCAGATGAGTAGATTGTCATCTCTCCTAAGAGTATTCAAAGCCACTCGTTCTTTACTCGTAAGATTGTCAGTTTTGTTAATGTTGGGTCTTTTTTTGTCCGTGAATTTTTCCAAGTTAGCCGTCACTAATTTATAGAAAATATCTATATTGTTACCCGTGTGTAAGGTGGGTGTCCATTTAGATCTCTCTTTCAGGCCACTGGTAATAGAAGAGTCACTCTCTATACACAGGTCTCTGAGAATCTTATTATGAGATCACATCATCTTCGCAATCTGTTAGTGATAACAACAACTTAGGGGTCGATTCCGATTCGGGCCGGAAATCCCTCCGACCGAGCCGGATCCGGAGAGATTTCAGACCGAATCAGACCCGTGCAGCCCGACCGAACGAGTACGATGCGTCCGTATGCTATCGTACTCAAGTCGGTCGGACTCCCATTGAAGTCAATGGGAGCCGGTCGTACAACGCGCACGCGGGCTCCCATTGACTCAATGGGTGCGAGGCGAACAGGGGCACCCCCTACAGCGGGTACGCGGCAAAGCGACTCGCGCCGTACATGCACAGGTAGAGGGACCCATGGGTCCCCCCAGTGTGCGACTCGCGCGGCTACACGTACAGGGGGGTCCGACACAGACCCCCGAAGTACGGCTCCGACTGCTCTTTCGAGCCGGACAGCGCGTGTCGGTCGGACTGCTCGCGGCGCGCATCGTACTTATCCGGCCGGGGAGCGTCTCCATTGTGCGGTGCGAGTCGTGTCCGAGCGAGTCGTCGGTGCGGTTCGACCCGGGAACGAGTCGGTCGGAGCGGTTGGGACGCCCGAACGAGTCGGTCGGCGATTTCGCATCGTACTCGCTCGGCCGGACGCGCGTACGAATCGGTCGGGAAATAGGGCTCCGAATCGGATACGGTTAAGCCAAATCCAATTCGGAGCCCTACCGGCCGAGATCGGAATCGGCCCCTTAGTGTCCTTCACATCTTGAATTGAAAGTTCACTGGATGCAAACACCCCATGACCTTGTCTCAATCCTTTATTTTCTGTATTCGTCAACTGAAAATGTTTTTTAATTTTAAGTTGTCTTATGAATTTATATAAATCCATTTTAAAATCACATATATCCCCAATCGTTCTAGGACAGAAACCCATGCCTTTAGTTAATAAGACAACACATCATTAGTAAGACACATTTCAGTCAGATTCATGACAGCAACATCGCCTATTTTCTTCGGTTCCAAAACCTGGTCCTCATGCTTAGTCGTTCTTCTGCCTGCGCCCCCTCTCTTTCCCCTCCTTGTCTTTCTCCGGGTGTGGGGCATCTGTTCTGATCTCTGTTGCCATTCTTTATTCACTGTACCTCCCATAAAAAATGGTTCTCACTGGTCTGAGCAATCAATGACCCATCTCCTCTGTCTGATTCACTACCACTGGTCAAGGGGGTATATAGTGAAGTGGAGCTCGAGCTAATGTATTGTCCGTCTTTCTGTCTGTCCTGAATATCTATCAGTATCAGGTGGTCATATTTTTTGGCAAAAGAAACGATTCTTCCGTTCATATAATCATACTCATCTCTTTTAAACTTGTTGGCTTTCCTCCGTTTTATGTCTGATTGATGTCTTAACATAATTCAATTTAGAATAAAATAATTCTTGTCTGTCGCCTCCGTCAAGTTAAGGTTCTTTATTTGCAATTCCAATGCATCTATTTCTTTTTGTAATCTCGTAACCTTCCTATCACAATTCTCAATCAGGATACCCATCAGTCTATTCGAGTTATCAGTCAGCTCTTTCTCCCAGGCGATCAACAGGTCTTCATCTAGATCATCATAGGTAGGTATTATCTGAGATCTTAGTCCCTTAGGAATCCTATTTTGTTTAATGTATTGTCCCAAGGTGGCACCATCCCACCACATGGACATCTCATTTTTCCTCAACCTCTCCAGTCGTATAAATTTCTCTCTTAATCCTTCCTGTCTCTTTGGGTTTCCACCGTGTGTGGTAGATGTAGTCGCATTACTACCAGTCAGATTATTAAACAGATCCTCTGCCTCTCTATCTCTGTTCATCCTTTTATTATTAGATGATGTCATTGTGTTCCCGGGCTGCCCCCTAATAATAAACTTTAGTAAATCAGAGTTGGTGGTATTTGTATAGGGATTATGGCGCCACTCGGGTAAATCCACATTCAAATATGTTCATTAGCTAGTATTGTAAGCGGTGCTGCAGGGTAGAGAGAGCCACCTATCTTCCTATAATGTGGCCTAAGCCAACAAAACAGAACACACACAGTCCACAGCATACGCCCAAATTACACTTGATATGTATATAGATATGCTGCCAACAAAAAATCAATCTCGTTTCATTCCTCTTTTCATTATTCTTTTTCTATTTTGTGCTGTCTTGAATTCTTAGCCAGCCAACACGTGTTTCGTTGCCAGATTGGAAAATTGCCCCGCGACTTTTTCAAGGCTAAGTAAACAAATAGAAACACAAACCACTGTAACACCATACAAAGGTTTGGTGTACAACGAGCGAGTAAAAAACTTCACTGTGACTTTTCAAAGTCCAATCACAGATTGGCAATTATTATCAATACATGCTCCTGGTGGAATCCCATGCACTACCCTTCAATGGAAGAATCCACAACTCTAAACTCTTAGGGCAAGATGTATGACCATTTCATCTAGCGCCTCGAAATTTGCGACACATTGCGAGTCACAAATTGCGAGGCGCTAAATGAAATGTACAACAGTGTGTTTGACACTGTTTGTGATTCCCAATGGGGTCGCAAATTGCGAGGCTCATTAATATTAATGAACCTTTCGCAATTTGTGAGCCCATTGGGAATGCCAGGCCTCCCAGGGATGGTGGCCTGCTGGGCTCAGCGGAGCACCATGTCTGGGACTGCTTTTAAATAAAGCTGTTTTTTTTAAAAAATGCAGCCCGTTTTCCTTAAAGGAAAACGGGATGCATTTAAAAAATAAAAATGAAATGTTTTCGTTTCATTTTTTAAGGGCAGGCAGTGGTCCCTGGGACCACTGCCTGCCCTTAAAAAATAAATTTGCATGCATTTGCGAATGCATTACCACCTACTTGAAGTAGGTGGTAATTGCGAGTGTTTTGCGACCGCAATTGCGGTCGCAAAACATTTGTACATGGTTTTGAGACTCGCTATTTGGAAGGGAACGCCCCTTCCAAATAGCGAGTCGCAAAACCTATTTAGCGAGTCGCAAAAAAATTGCGACTCACTAAATAGGCTATGTACATGGCCCAATAGGTTTTTGCATGTCACATAGATTACATAGCAAACTGATATAAATCATATGAAATCTTGCATTATTCACAGTTATTTCGTAACTCAGCATAATTATCTGCCAGTGTCAAGTCAATCTATAACGTGCACAACACATCTGTCCGAACACAGTTAAGTGAAGGTACCAAGTACATCTGGAGAGTGCGATACACATTAGCCTATTACCCATAGTAATGCATATATAAAGGTAGCAAATAATACCTCAATCTTCTAATAACAAAACCTGAAGGTAAAGGAAGGGGAAAGAATAAATAACTGGGTCCTCCCAAACAACTATCCATCAAGACCTGGACATCACAGGTTAGATCACTATGACACCTACTTCTCCTTTGGTGATAATTCCATCCCAAACGACATTGATGTACAAGTATATATTGGTCCCCATGATCCCTCGCGTTTATCCAATTAATGATCACTGTTCTTTTGTATTTGTCCTAAATCCAAAATAATAAAAGGAATCTGCAACATCTCTAACGGGAAGGGCTATATGGCACATCAAAAACAACACACATTGACAATAAGGTGTGGAGACATAACAGACCAGAGTTTCCTTACCTGCACGAACGTGCAGTAAATATGAAGTCAATATCTCAAAGGCCTTTCCGCAAATGAGTCTAGGCCCAACAGTATTCTCTGGTCTGGGATATATATACTAGTTTGTTTCTGATGGGTGACAGAGAAAAAAATAGCGTGTAAGCAAATATCCCAACCGTAATCCTTATGCCTAAATACACACATGGCATCTCTTGCTGAATTGAGCACTCCGTTCTTACCGCATAAGGGAGAAAGTAATCCGTCCCTGTGTAATTCACCAGCGCCCTCAAGTATGAGACACGCCCGGCTCCCCGCGTATACGTAAGCCTGTATTTGTTAAAAGAAAGACAGAAGTTGCATCTCAATGTGTAGCCCTTCCAAAGTGTTTATTCAAGCAGCCCCATAAACTCACTAACTGCCTCGCGATCTCCGTCCTCACCGGAGAAGGGAAGCATCCGCCCATCCCTCTGTATCCGTTGCGCGTCCTCGAGTACGAGATGCGTACTGCTTCTCCGCTGGCTATTTTGTATCTCCCGCGTAGAAGGCAGGAAATCAACATAGAAATAGGACCTAAGTCCCCAGTCCTCCTCGATTTCAGCGCCATCTTGTAGTATGTCAACTAAACAAAATACACTGAAACGTAGCCCCACATTGTCGTGGGCTAAATCAAAGACAGGTGTCACTAAGTAAAAAGTGGGGATTTGTAACCACCAGCCTTCTTAATGTAAGCATCACAATTTATCTCAATACCACACCGTATAATTCTGCCAAATTGAGTCAAACACCGCTACAAGCAGATAAAATGCAAGAGCCAATAACAAAAGAAAAACAGATCTAAATTCCCCAGTCTCCTAGAAGTAAGTGTCATCTTGTGATGTACTATCTAGACTGAAACCCCCCTCCCTGTGAATAAAAATATGTTCTCAAGCATCAATTGTGCTCTGACGCTATCCAAAAACAACTCGCCATATATACAAATGCCAATATGTATAGCACTCTCCCTGTGGCCCATAGGTAGCCCAATGTATTTTTAAACTATATTTATACTCAGATGTAGAACCCTTCCAACATCATTGATAGTCACGTTTACGAAAGATTACAATTATTAGAGTCGTGTCCGTGCAAAACATGTGATTGTATTATGCAATTTAGATGTAAGACGAAAGCCCACAGTAATTACAATAATGTTAGCCACATCATTCGAATCTCTCAAATCCAATGTGTGGACAATAAAAATACATACATCTCACAAAAGTCTGTATTGAAAGAGGCGAATACAGACAATATATTCTAAATCACCCTAGTTCTGTAACCATCCAGAGAACCATATCTTTGTGAAAAAATCCTTGACAAGGTAATTCCGAAAGATGGCAGACACACACTCTACCATAAGCAATTACGTTCACGTGCCCAAAAAGTAGTGTAATTCTTGGTCTACATTCAATCATGTCTCCACACTTCGTAATCTCAAAATCCATGATGCCTCTCGTCTGCACAAGGCCAATTCCCTGTTGCCCCCTCTGGGGTGCCTCAGTGTCTGATCTATTCCAAATAATTTAAAATCCCTGGTTCTGTCCTGGGAAGGACAGAGAGCTATATGTGCAGCAATAGGATATCTCACATCTCCTTGCTTAACGGCCCTCATTTGCTCACTGAATCTTTCCCTGAGGGTTCTAAGAGTACTTCCTACATACTTCTTACTGTATTTGCATTCTATAATATATATAGCAAATTTTGTGTTACAATTCAAGTTGGAAGTAATTTTGTAAATCTTACTGCAAGGGCCCTCAAATTGCATCTTCTTGTCCCAAGCCCACTTGCATACACTATAATGGCCACATCTGTGGAATCCTAAAGTATGAGGAGTGAACCAATTTACAGATTCCTTTTATTATTTTGGATTTAGGACAAAATCAGAAGAACAGTTATCATTAATTGGATAAACGCGTGGGATCACGGGGACCAATTTATACTTGTACATCAATGTTGTCTGGGATTGAATTATCACCTAAGGAGAAGTAGGTGTCATAGTGCTCTAACCTGTGATGTCCAGGTTTTGATGGATAGTTGTTTGGGAGGACCCGGTTATTTATTCTTTCCCCTTCCTTTACCTTCAGGTTTCGTTATTAGAAGATTGAGGTATTATTTGCTACCTTTATATATGCATGACTATGGGTAATAGGCTAATGTGTATCGCACTCTCCAGATGTACTTGGTACCTTCACTTAACTGTGTTTGGACAGATGTGTTGTGCACGTTATAGATTGACTTGACACTGGCAGATAATTATGCTGAGTTATGAAATAACTGGGAATAATGCGAGATTTCATATGATTCATATCAGTTTGCTATGTAATCTATGAGGCATGTTTATCTTCCTTGGAATGTGCATTAAGAGATTAGAGTTGTGGATTCTTCCATTGAAGGGTAGTGCATGGGTTTCAACCAGGAGCATGTATTGATAATAATTGCCAATCTGTGATTAGACTTTGAAAAGTCACAGTGAAGTTTTTTACTCACTCGTTGTACACCAAACCTTTGTATGGTGTTACAGTGGTTTGTGTTTCTATTTGTTTACTTAGCCTTGAAAAAGTCGCGGAGCAATTTTCCCAACTGGCGACGAAACACGTATTGGCTGGCTAAGAATTCAACACAGCACAAAAAAGAATAAAGAAAAGAGGAACGCAACGAGATTGATTTTTTGTTGACAGTGTATCTATATACATATCAAGTGTAATTTGGCAGTGTGCTGGGGACTGTGTGTGTTCTCCTTGTATGGCTTCTCAAAAGAGAAAACCCCAGCCATTAATACTGACTCTAAACAGGCCAGATGAAACTTCAGTGATAACACACTCTAGCATAAATGATACCCTGGTGGACATCCTGGCCAGCCTCTATATCAGATAGAACCGCTAACACTGTCATGAATTGGGACATTTTTGGATCCTCTTGAGTTCTCATACCATCATCAAGCAGATGCTGAAGCACTAGACTGTGAAGTCTCTAAAGAGGAAATACTGGCCCCGATCCAAGGCCTGGAGGGGGATGGGTTTACCTCCGAATTTCAACACACACACATGGATATACTGGTGGATAAACTGCTGGATAGAGGCAAAAGGAAATAACTGCTTGCCAGATTCCCTAAAAGCGGCCATCAAAGTCATGGTCCCTAAACCTATAAAAGACCCTACCGAACTCGACGCCTAAAGTCTGCAATCCATATTGAATGTGAACACGAAAATCCTTTCCAAAATTCTAGCTACCAGGCTCCTACATAGAGTATATATGTTAGTGCATGAGGACCAGTATGTGTTCATTCCAGGCCAGAATACACTTATGAACATAAGATGACTGGGCCACGTGATGGCTGCAGTAGAGGACTCTGATGAGGAGAGTGCCCTACTCGCACTCAACATTGAAAAGGCATTTGACTCACTTGGCTGTGACTACATGGTTACAGTCCTCAGGCAATCAGATTTGGGGAGAGCTATCTACAATGGGTGGGGTCCCTATATAGAGACTCAGTAGCTAGGGTCTGCTCTGAGGGGCAAACATCCCGCACATGGAGAGTCAAGAGATGAATAAGACTGGGATGCATGCTATCGCCACTCCTGCTCGCTATAGCAATGGAGCCCTTTGTGATCTGGCTGAGACAGGAGATGCGACCCTGGGGTGTACAAGTCAGAAAAGGTGTACATGCGGTCTCCATGTATGCTGACAATGCACTGATTTATGTAATGCATCCTTGTGAGTCTGTCCCAGTCCTTCTAAATGGCCTTCACTCATTTGCAGAGCTCTCTGGACTGCGTGTCAATAAACTAAAAACGTTCCTCCTTCAGCTGACTGGACTGGTAGGATTGGAGGCCATGAAACTATCTGACCTGGGCCTCCGTTGGGACTGGATGATGTTTAGACACTTGAAGGTGTGGGTGAAGCATTGTATTTTGCATGCAAACTGGGCAAAACCTTGTAGGGGCAAAGAGCTTTGGTGAGATTTTGGGCCTCCTTACCACGTTCTGGAATGTGTGCAGCGGACCTAGCATAAATGGTCCTCCTCTCCTGCTGCCCCTACATGCTACAGAGCTTGGTCTACTCAATTGGGAGATCTGTTTTCCTAGAGGTTGACACTCTATTGATCCACTTGGTGTAGTCGGGAAACAGGAGCAAACAGCAGTGGCCGGCATGGATCAGGGGCGGGGAGTGGGGGTGGAGGAGGAAGGAGAATCTAAAAAAATAAAAATAAAGACCACTTACCTTATCGCCACGTTTCGCGTCTCCGCTCCGTCTTTCCTCCATATCGGAACAGGAACCAGGAAGCACACCCAGGCTCCTCTGACCAAGGTGATTGGCCTGAGAGCCGTGGTTCGGTGCTCAGACAGGGACTAGGGGCCTGGGCATGTTCTCCACCCAGGCTGTAATGCAGCCTGAACGGAAAACATGGAAAGTGCGCATGACGGTTTGGCCAGCCCCAGAGGCCTGGCCAAAGCGTCATGCGCACTTCAGTGGGCGCAGCACTCCTCCCCTACCCTGCTTTGAACGCAGAGCAGCCCCGCCCGCCCACTTGCACAGCAGCTGGAACAAAAAAAAATTATAATAACATTCAGTTATTATCATTTTATTTTTCCTTTAGTCACACTGCTTAAAAGCAGTGGGGCCCGCCACTGGGAGCAGAGTGTGCTGGCAGTGCTTAAACTAGACAGAGAAAAAAGTGTTCTGGGACTGCCAGACTTGGAACTCTACTACATCGCGACACAGCTCCATCATGCAGCAAAGTGGTGTGGAGGGAGCCTGGACTAGGAAATGAAATTAATGGGAGAAGTGATACCAGATGGCACCTTGCCAATCTGTTTAATGACAGAGGCACACCAACCCCCGAACACGCCTACATTAATATGCCAAGTGGCATTGGTCTGGGCACAAACATGACCTACAAAAACGAAACCTAGGTGGGGGGTGGGCGGATGGGACTGGGATCTATCTCATAGTCAGACCTAGAACTGGGGACCATATAAGAAGCGGCAACAGGCGAGCACGACTTGGGAATGGTAATGCCGCGATGCTGGGCTCATGTGATATATTGAGCTTTGTTGTTAAAAAATGTGCAAAAACCCTTTGGTTGGGCGAGGGCGTACAGAAAAGGTTTTCTTGTTCTTATGTTGCTGGAAAATGTTAATAAAGATGACTGAAAAAAGCGTAAGCATCTCAGATTGATCAACACATCTCAGGTGAACAAATAGAGAAGTATGTCGATTCAGCCCCGATGCCCTCTCTTTTACCTGCACAAACCCATGCACTAGCAACACCAATATCTATGGAGGGATAACCCGAAGCATTAACCTCCACCCTTAAGGGAAAGGCTTCTGGAGTATATACCATAAATAGTGAAAGATATAAATAACTAATGCAAGAAATACCATTTTTTTCTGTGCATCATTGATAGAATTGGTATTGATGCTCTACCTTCCGGCATCATAGAAAAAAGCTCACATTTTATGCTTTCTTTAAAAAGACAAACCCCATCATTTCCCAACTCAGACAGTCCAATATCACGTTTATGCACAGATTACAAGATATTTTTGAGGATAACTGCATAAAGAATCAATGCAGTCATAAGCTACCTGATGTCTGCATGGCAACATGGCTTTATACACCGAAGGGACACGACGTGTCTCACCAATACAGTAGTTTTCTTGATTGATGAGTCAGAAGACACTGATAATTCTCTTTATCTTATAGCAATAGACACGGAAAAGGTAGTCGACCCCCCAAATGGACATTTCTCTGGGCAGTTTTAAAAAAATACAGATTGCCTTTGACTTTTAGAAAGTGAATTCAACAAATATATTCAGATCCACAGGCATTAATTACATTAAATGGACCAACCTCTGTATGATTAGGTCGAGCCTAGCGTTGCAGCGCATGCGCTATTCGCCCTGCGAGGCATGCTGTAGTAGGGTTAGATGTAGAAGTGGTGTGGAAGCCCCGCCCATATTTTTCATTGGCTGGTGTCATTGTCCTTGGTAAATGCTGGCTTCCGATTGATAATGAGGCTTCTTAGTCCCTCCTTGTTACCGCCCTGTTTCCTTTTGTGACCGCCCATCAGGACTGGATCTTTTACTTGTGGCGTTACACGGGACCTGTTATTAAGTCTGTGAGCACTACTTTCACTAATGAGTTTCTTTACTGCAGACGACGTGTTATGCTTGCGTTCAGCGCGCCTATGGCGGCCGCGCCTTGCTTTTATTCTGAACAGCGGGGCCACCTCTTCACATAGTTGATATAACAGGGCGCATTGCCATTATATCGCAAACGTGTTCACACACAACTAGCCCCCACCCCTCCGCGCTTGCATGTTATTACTTATTAAATCTCCTGTGTTCTCTCCCGACCGCCATTTTCCGTCCCTCGCTGCTCGTCAGGCTAAACCCCTCCTCCCCAGGCCCTGCTTTAACCATTTTTGCAGTAAGAGCGCATGTTACCGATCTCCCGCGGCCCTGTAAATCTTTTTATTTTTGAAACCTCATTATTATGAAGATGTGCCACCGTGACAATTTTATGTTGTTTGTTATTTAAGATTTGTGTGTTTTGTAATAAGTTAGGATTTGGGAATCTAGCGTTGTATGCCACGGGGGCTGTCTCCGCCATCACTCGTGGATCCATTGCAGGTAGTACTGCTACAGTTCCCCCTCCAGTCAGCAGAGGGCAGTGCTCGAGAGCTACGACTGTGAGTGTGCAAGGAAGGGGAAGGGGGCATGCCCAAGAGGGAGGCGGTGAGGTACATCCGGCAATGAGGTACCGACGCACCCGCAGACATGGGTGTGAACCTCAGCAAGAATGGTGGGGCCCTGCAGGCGGATTACGAGGATGTCCTGACCGAGAAGAGCGGGACAGACTGATGAGTGTACCTTCTTCCCTGCTGGACACCCCCATGTGTTTCTACTGACTCTTTGCCCATGCACTTTACTTTAAAACCAGTGTTGTACCTCCACCGCTGCTGTCTCGCACGCCTGCTGTCTCTTTTACCCTTGGACAATTCCTAGTGTCTCTGATCCGCTCACCCCCCCTTCCAGTTGCGTTCTTCCGATCTCACCTATGCCAAAATTCTCTATCCTCCCTCAAATTGGCCCCACCTTGCTGACGCTGTGATCCCTCCGCCCGAGCTCGAATACGTGCAGAACCTATCCCCCCTCCCAATAGTACGCTTCTTCCCCCCGCCCCTTACTCCCTATCATGCTGTTTTCCCACCAATTCCTTCTGCTGTTCCTCTGCTCCTCCCACCCCCTCATAGGATGGCCCCTCCTGCTGCGCCCATCCCTTTCGAGCAAACATCAGAGACCCCCCTCACACACACCCCAATGCCTCCTTGCTTTACCACTGCAGGAACTTGTCTCCCTCAGTCTAGGCCGCACTTCCAGGTGTGAGGAGGGCCACTCACTCCCTTAGAGAAAAGAATAGAGCAAACTAGAAATGTCCCATGCATCGCACATGTCCCCTCTGTAACCCAACCACCTCCTTTCTGTCTTAAGTGGGAAACCAGTGTTTAATCACAGACTGCTGACTACGTAATACCGAGAGCATGTGGCAGTCAGTTGCGCATGATGTCTTGTCAGGTTTAATCTTTCAAGCTGGTGTTTTGAATACAGGACTGATTGGGAAAATGTCAGTTACAAGTCAGACTGGTACTTCTCAAATGTTGGCACAGCTGGGGCACTTTCTTTCCAATGTCGGTGGGTGCGGTTGAATGTACTGGAAGTCAAATTGACTAGTGCTTCCGAAAGTGCGGTGGGACTAGGAAAAAGTCAGTCAATCAAAAATTAATTAAAAAGATGATTGGAACGATCCAAACAACTGTGTAGTCGCCACGCATAACAGATGTCACGTAGGAACCGACATGCACAATATAGCCCTACTTTTAGAATCCTTAGCAGTAGGGCTCCCTGAAGAGAAATATCTCCTTGGACAGCTTAACACAGTAGGGCAAGGGGTCTAAAAGAGGGCGCATAGTTCCTGGAGAGTCTGCTCCTTCGTAAAGAAACATAGAGATAAACTTGATTTGTTTATGTTCACCCACGTCGATAGTCTTGTTTTTCTTTTGTATTTTTCACCCGTATTCTGACTTGTACACTTGCAGGTAAGAAGATGTGGTCTAGTATGCTCCCTTTGTGGTATCTGAACAAAGGTTCTCGATAGTGGAACTTTCCTTTTCTGTTTTGTGGTTTCTGGATCTCTCGGGTCTTTTGTACCTTTGTTCTGTTGGGTACTTGGATGCGAATGAAAGCGCAATCGCTGATTTAATTTGATGTGGTGGGAACACATGAATAAAATAAGTAGAGTGACGGATCTTCCTCCTGCTCCATCTCCTCCTCCCCCACCCCCCCACGTTCCCCACATACCATACTGCCAGCTCCAGTGGTCATGTGCTATAAGCAAAATTGATAGGCAATACATTCATGCTGAAACACACCAGCTGGAATACAGTTTGCCTTGAGTACTACTCCTCGGTACTTATAATTGTGGCAAGTCATTAACTTGATGAAAATGACAAGCATGAGTGAAGGCAGTGTAACATGTCGATCCTTCACTATTCCAATACACGAATGATCCTGATTTCAATGTTGAACTGTTTTTTTGTTTTTTTAAATAGGCATTTCTGTTTCCTATTATTTGTTCTTTAGTGTGTTTGATATACATATGCTGTACCCAACTGTGCAAGTTACGAAACTTAAGTTTGTGTATGTGTTAGTACATATTTCACCTAATTACTTTTCTATTAGTTGTTTCTATTAGCGATGTGATATTACTCTCATTAACTTATTTTCACCATCTGCAGTAATTACATTAGTGGCAATGGCCACGCTACATAGGTTGACCTGGTTCAGCATGAATTTTGAGTGCATCATTTGACTTTAACAGCGAAATGCTTAATTAAGCTTTGATGACTGCAAGTTCACAGTTGTTGGTCATTGGCTTTGTTCATAGGGAAAATTGCAATTAAGAATTTGCGAGTTGTATTGTGTTAGACCTAACAGCCTTAGGGTGGTCTTCCCACAACTTTTTGCCTGCCTCCCTCCATTTTTCTGTATCCATTTTTGCTGGCTGTAGGACTCTGCGCACTTTAGCTTTGCTGATCAGTGCTAAAGTGCTTGTGCTCTCTCCCCCCCTAAAACATGGTAATATTGGATCGTACCCAATTTGCATATTTAATTTGCTCATTAGGTAACGTGCACTACCGGCGCCCAGGCCTGTAAGTTAAATGCTACTAGTAGGCCCGCAGCACTGATTGTGTCGCCCAAATAAGTAGCCCCCTAACCATGTCTAGGGCCTGCCATGGCAGAGCCTGCGCGTGTAGTTTGCTGTCACTGTGACTTGGCAGGTAAAGCTACTTGTGAAACCCTGAACTCCCGCTTTTATTACATATAAGTCACCCCTAAGGACGACCCTAGGCAACCCAAAGGGCAGGGTGCTATCTAAGCAAAGGGAAGGACATACTTGTCTGGCTGGTGATCTCCCTACATAACCTGGCAGACAGGACTGGCTTGAAAGGGATGCTTCTGCACTTCAAAACTACTCTTTAAAGTTTTCCCCCACATCAAAGGCACATTTAATTATAAGTACTGGGTCTCTGATCCTCCCAAATCAGACACTTAAGGACCTACACCAAATCTCTGTCAGAAGAACTGCGGTGCTGCTCAAAGGACTCAACGGGACTGCTTTCCTGGAAGGACTGCTGCCTGCTTGTTGCCCGGCTGCCTGCTTCTCTCTGACTCTGCTGAAGGAGAGCTGCACTCTGCCTTCCCTCCAAACTGATCTCAGAGGGCTTGTTAGCTTGCCTTCTGTTTCTGAAGTCTCAGGGACACAAAAGACTTCTGCAGTTCTGCCGGTGGTTCTGGACTTTGCCTTGTGTGAGGCCTACCTTTGCCTGAGGTGCCCCCTCCAAGTTCTGGGTCTCAGAAGTGTGTTCTGTAGCTGAGTCTCTGTCAAACCTGATGCTATGCAGCGCAAAGCCTCGCCGCACAGCCTCTCGGAACCGATGCCGGGCAACAGAAAGCCTCACTGCACAGACTGTGCCCCAGGATCCAAGGTACTGTGTACAGCGGGCCCAAGAGGGTCCCTGTAGTCGGCACGCGCTCCATCGCTGTTGGCCTGAACTTTGGATTTGCACTGGTCCCTCGCGACCTGAAGTAACCTTTTTTGCACTACCTGCTTCTCTTTTTGATCGTTTTGGTCATGTTTTACTTAGATAGATATTGTCTATTTTTAGGTCGAGCCTGTGCAGCGCATGCGCTACTCTGTGACGCATGCTGTATTCGAGTTTGGACTTGAAGCTCCGCCTACTCTCCACCCATATTTTTCATGGGCTTGTGTCATTGTCCTTTGTAAATGCTGGCTTCTGATTCGTTAATAGGCTTGTTAGTCCTTCCTTAGTACCGCCTTGTCTTCATTTGTAACCTCCCATGAGGTCTGGCCCTTTTACTTCTGCTTTTACACGGCATGACTTATTTAGTCTGTAAGCACTATTTTCTTTAATGAGCTTCTCCTACTGCAGGCATGACATGCTTTCCTGCAACATTCAGCGCGCCATGTGTGCTTTCACTGTCCAAGCAGCCCGGGACAATGGCGGCCGCTTCTTTGAATAGGTCTCGCATTTACAAGAGTTTGAGTCATTGGCATTGTAAATGACAATGCCTTTTATTTATGTGTTAATTATCAAAACCGATAAATAAAAGGCATTGTCATTTACAATGCCAATAGCTTAAATTCTCGCAAATGCGAGACCTATTGCATTGCAAATGCTTATTTTTTATAGGGGAGGAACAAGACAGGGATGTCCCAAGTCACCCGCATTATACACTCTATATACGGAGCCATTCTTGGGGTATTTAACTGCATCTGATAAAATAGTTTCAACTGGGTCTCAATCACATCAGGTCAACGTTTTAGCATAAACAGAAGATGTATTATTCATCACTTATGGCCTGGAAGGTGCACTTCTTAGTATATTGTCTCTGATTTCATTATTTGGGGAGGTATCAGGGTACAAACGTAATGAGGGGAAAACCCAAATACTTCCAATAAGAGCCACCATAGTACAATCAGCATCACTTTCATACACTAAGGGGCTAATTTGTGAGAGACTTGCGCTACCGGAGTGTGATGTTTTTTGACGCTCCGGCAGCACAAGCCTCCCAATCAGATCTGTGAGGCCACGCAAAGCTGCTTTGTGTGGCTTTGCATGGCCTCATAGATATGGAGTAAGACAAAGCAGCGCAAGTCGCTGAGTTTCCTTACTCTGTGCCAGGGAGATGTTTTATGGACGTTGCGGTTGGTTTACCCATGCAACATCCATGGATTTTGACACTGCCACAGATTTACTTAATCACGTAAACCTGGGGCAGCACCAAAACCTTATGCTTCCCCAGAGCAAGCGTAACGAGAAGAAATATTTTTATTTTTCCTCATTTTTTCCTCTTTCCATGTGTGCTGCATTCTGCAGCACACATAGAAAGAGGAAAACGCCTCTCTGGAATGTTTTTGTTCATGAAGGTGCCCTTTCCTGCACAAAAACAATCCTGCAAGCAACTCAGACACCCTTGCCCCATGGTGCGAGGGTGTCTGCGTTGGTGCTACGGAGTAATTTGTGCACCAGCGCAGGGGTAAAGGACAGCAATGCACCATATTTCATAAATACGGTGCATTCCTGCCCTTTCACATTGGCGTATGGCAGCGCAGCAAGAAACCTTGCGGCGCTGCACTACGTCAATTCCCCATAAATGGGGCCCTAAATATATAGTCCCTCAAACAAAATATTTAGGCATTTGGTTAACCACAACATACACAGGTATTAGACAGCCCAACCATACATCATTCTTAAAAGAAATGACTAGGCTACTAAAAATTGAGAATACTTTCCTGTATCATTAGTAGTAAGAATCAATCTTATCAAAATGATATCACCAAAAATATTATATCTATTTCATACTGTATCGGTGTATCTCCCACAAACCTTTATTTCAAAAACTGTGGCACAAATTTCAGCTTTTATTTTGGGTCACAAAAGGCCAAGAAGGGCTTACCACTATCTTCAGCTTCCATTGGAGGTGGTAGATGAGCTCCTCCCAATATGCTATTTTACTACTCAGCAGCATTAGCCAAGAAAATGAAGACATTAATAACCGACTCATCCAAAACCTTTTCACAAATCAACTTTTATTTTCCAACTTCTCTGGCTTTTTATCTGTATTTGCTAATCTCAAAAGGCACCCCAAAAATGTCAAGTGCAAAGTCATTCAGTTATACATAACGATCTGGAAACATATTTGTGAATTTTGTAAAATCCCTTCATTTCATGGATTTCAACCTTTCTGAAATAGCCAGTTGCTTTCACAAGACTTTAAGGTGTTAGCCACTTCATTAAAGCAAAAGTCAGATCTTCAGTTATTACATGAGCTATATATACAAAGTGCACTTAAAGGTTTATCCAGAATCAAGGGCGAATTCTTCATCCCTCAGAATCAATTCTTCAGATATCTGATAATCAGAACAGTGGTTGGAGATAGGAAATTAACCCTAGACCCGGAAGTATGACACAATATTTGCCCTTTATTGATGTCTGCCGCACCTACAACTAATGTCCTTTATGAGGAGTTTGTCGCGCTTACACAAGATACACTAGATCACTAGGCCAAGAAATGGACAAGTTGGCTAGTACCAAAAGTAACACCAGCACATGTAATTTCATCATTAACTATGGCACTACAGGCAATTCGCACAGTCAAATGCAGGCTACAATACTGTCGGAATGTATTTGAGTTTTACATTTCACCACATAAAATCAATAAGTGGCAACTTCAAATAGCCGCATAGTCATATGTTTGCAAGCGGTCAGAGAATTAAGAGATGATGAGAGAATATTCTTAAAAGCGTTTCTCGAGTATCCAGACGCAAGGTCTATGCAAATACTCAATTGAATATGCTACACTTTACAGACAATTTCAAGTCATGATTTGTGTTTTTACTAAATTTAGCTGATAGACTATTTAGCGAACAACGGTGGAAAGATTCGATCAGCCCAGATGTACAACAACGGAAGCAGGAGGTACTGGACATTCATGCCCATGAAATGTTTATAAATAAGACTTGGTCTCATTGCTCTGAAACAACAATCGCGCAATTCCTCAACTTTGCCCGACGCAATGTTAGAAATAGGGCTGGGTATGAAATGTCAAAGTCGTTGGCAGGCCTAAAGTAGTGTCCACCATCACATTTGACAACAGAACATCTCTTTGCATACCTACTCACACTCAACTGGGTGGACACAGCCTGTAGTGATGGATCACATTGATCCACATGGCAAGAATATTGACACCATACTCACATTGCTGAAGACACGTAAGAGCACAGGTCTATCAGCAACTATCACAACCACTATGTCTGGCTCACAGAGGTGGAGCTGGCAATAGGGACTCACCCCTAAATGAAATGCATCAATCAGTCCCTCCCTGTGTACGGACAATGCTCATTGAGGCACACGATTTGTCATTCCAATCAACACTCATCACAGTTGCACACTAGTGAAGTTGCGTAGACTTTATTGCCATGTGCGTGTCAGTACAGGCAAGACAAGGGCCACAGCATGCAGACCAATGCATCAGACACTAACAGGCAGCATTCGGTCACGGTACAGTTCCACGTGACAGGCGTTGTGCATGCGCCCGGGATGTTCTGCCATTGCGTTGGTGGCTCTCGTAGAACCGGCAATCTTATGACCTGCGGCAGTTATGTGGATGATATGCCACTGCTCGGAGCAATGAGTCGTATGTGTGTGCAACGTTTGGACGTATGGGTTGTTGTGTACGTAAGTGTCAAGGGCATTCCATGCAAGAGTACCTCGAGCAAGGACTTCTGTGTGTGGGGTGTGGATACGTTGGTCTTTCATTAGCGCTGTGCGTAGTGTGGGAGTCGTCATCATCTGCTGTGGTATCTCTCTCAGGGGGTGCCTGCCGCATGCAAGACCAAGGTCGGAGGTGCAGATGTCCTTCCGCCTTATGTATTGAGACAAAGGAGCTTTCATCCCTAATGTTAGTCTGACTACTGCTTGCATTCTGGAAATGTGATGTGGCTTTCGCGCTGCAATTGAGGCTAGGCCTTAGGCTTATGGTGCACCAATAGCGATACACACACAACAGTTGGCATGCATGAGCCAAGAGCCCGAGCGGCCTTGCGCTCCTTGTACAATCCCTTCATGCGCGGCCGCCCTCCGGGTGCATGCAACATTGCAACATTGTCGATTGCGGGCCGTGTGGCGCAGACACTGCAACAGAGACACACGCATCAGTTGGTTTCCTGTCCAGCCCAGAAATAAACCACGCCCAGAGCCCAGGGATAATTATTCACACCCCTACGCTGGCCTGGTGTACAACGACCCAGCCCACTCGGCTTACGTATAAAGGGGGGGGACGACGCTACGTGTCCCAGTTCTTCCCCACTGCCGGAGGTGACATGGCTGCGTCTGCCTGGCATATCACGAGACTCAATCAGAAAGGGTCCATGACTTGCGTTGCACAGAGTTGGTGGCACCAGAAACACTGCGGCCGGCACGGGCCTACCGCCATGGGACGGTGATTTTTGGTGCACTGAGGTAAGGGCAACTTAGGTGCTGAGCGGGTGTGCAGCATGCGATGATGCGCCGCCATGGCGGTCCGGACTGGTAAGGGTTTGTGTGAGCCCTGCTGGACCGTAGTGTAGGCCTGCGCAAGTGGGCAGCGCGGGCCTACCACCACGTGGCGTTGCCTCGCGGTTCACAGAGTTAGTGGCACCTATAGAGCTGAGCGGGTGTGCAGCCTGCGATGATGCCGTGTGCACTGATATGATCTCTGCCATTGGGAAATCAAGACCCAGAATCACGTGTGTGACATTGTGGCCCGCGGGGTGGGGCTGCATGATGTGGAGGCTGCCAAGTTCGCGGCCCCGGGCTTGGAGCTTTCACCGGCACGTGGTGGGCCCTCTTGGAGACACGCTGGTGGTAGAAGGTGAGCAGTGAGGCCTGGGTGCGCAGGGGTGGGCAAACACCGCTGGGCGGCGGGAGGGGCTGGGGTGCAGCAGCCTGTGTGCGCAGGGGCGGCCAAGCGATGATGGCGTGTGCACTGATATGAACTCTGCCATTCATAAATCTGGACTCTGTTTCAGATAAGGGACCTGGTGGACTGCAGTGTATACCGGCACGTGGTTGGAGACACACCGGTGGCAGCAGGTGAGCAGTGAGGCCTGGGTCCGCAGTGTCGGCACTCTCTCTCCCTCTCCCTCTCTTCCTTTCACTGTCTCTCTCTCTGCCTCTGTTACTCTCTCTCTCCTTCTCCCTCTCTCCTCCTTTCTCTCTCTTTCTCTCTCTCCCTCTCTTTCACTCTCTCTCTCTCTCCCTTTCTTTCTCTCTCACTTTCTCTCTCTCTCTCTGTCCTTTGATGAGCACATGACACACCTTCTTATCTTGATTTTTGTCTTGCAGGCTGTGTCTTACAGATTGTCCAGAGAAGACCCGCCATGACTCTTCCGAATAGTTGTTTTTAGTTAAATTTGAATAAAATAATTTGTTTGGAAATTCAAAGATGAATGAATGATTCTCCTTTTTCTGACCACACATGAATGTTAATTGTTGTACTTGTGCGACATCAGGCTAATTGTTTTGTTCATGATTTTGTAAAGTTGAAGTTGATGTAAAATATCTTTGTCCGGGGTAGGGCCCCGGGGGGGGGGTGGTCCTGGGGGTGTGGCGGTGGGTGTTGTGGCCCTCTTGGGTGTCCGGCTGCATGATCAGTAGCTCCATGGCAGCTGTTGTTCTTCTGGTGTGGCTGTGGGCTGGGCTCCCATTTCTGGTGCAGGTTATCGTCCGACTTAATACCAGGAAAGAGCAGATGTTAATTCCCTGCTGCTAACACGCCTTATTGCATGTTTTGTGATCTTATCGCCGATCTGGCTGGTCGTTGAGAATGTTGCGCAGTGGTGATTTCGTGGGTTTTTGCACGGGAACGCCTACTCTGCATCTCATTAGCGTTAGTTGCCGGTGTCATCCGTGGCGATGTTTTTTGCGGCTGCTATCGCAGGAAAACTGGCGACATCGGCTGTTAGCACCAGCTTGTGAATAGGGCGATAAATCTATCGCCACGTTGGCTGCGATAAAGTGCTGCTAACTCGGCGATAAGTCCTTGAGAATATTCCCCTTAGTGTCGTAATGAATGTGATATATAATTTAATTTAAAATATATGGTCATCATCATCAAATATTTTATCAGGTTGATGAACATAGTAAACCATAAAATTGCATCCAACATAAAATACAAAGACACACGTACCACTGTTGAAATCAATTAAAAAGCGAATAATGAGTCCCAGCCCAAATAAAAGTTACCAGGGCATGTTACATCAAAGTTCTAAATGTACTAGGCATTTACTTTCACGTATAGCGTGGATAATAACGTAGGAACTGCATTATATACTGAAACATTATATAACTTAAACAGATAACTAAAAGCCTCACTATAGTTAGTTAATTGTTTTTGTTTTTTGTTTTTTTACAAATGTTGCTATTAAAAATTGTTTCCTTTGTTCAACATATAATTTATAAAAAAAAGTGCCAAGTGCAATGTAGACTAGTACGACGTCCCATCATAGGGGCAGGTCGGCATATCAGGACCCCAATATCCAATTTTCGGAAATGCAACCAAGTGATGGGTGATTCCAAAATGAAAACGGGTCAGAATATATTTGTTGGTACGTGTAGTAGACCATAGATAGATATTGTTGTGTCCCCTTTTGCTCCAAAATAGACATTTAACTCTTTACTGCAGCTGTGCTAGAATCTGTTGAGTTCTTTTATATTCTCTAATAGCACTGAGTAGCTCTTTTAATTAAATTTTTAAAAAACAGGCAGTATTATTGGGGTTCTCTAAAAAATCACTGTCAAGTCACTCATTCCCCTTAGTGTATTTCTAATATACATGAGCCAAGGTATTTTTAAAGTGTGATCCAAAGCTTGACAGTCTTTATCGATGGCTTTTGCAAAAGAGGTCTCGGTTTTGGTCCTGATCGAATACCATAGAAGCACTGGGTTAATATGAGATGTGTCCTCAATGCAGGAGAGTCCTACCTCTTTGTGGATAATGGGCTCCGAAAATGATTGTGGGATAACTATAAGTCGTCTTATAAATGTATTCTCTTGTCTTTGTAACAGAGTAATGCTACCAAAACCCCACATGCAGGCTCTATGCAACACTGCTGAGACAGATTGCTGTAGAGAACCAGCATTTCTTTAATAGTCTTGGTGCCCAGTTTGCTGGAAAATCTGAGCACGCCTTCAGTGGTTCTCATCAAATTATTATGGCAGGTTCTCTTTTGACCATTCCATGTCTTGTGAAGTACACTTTAGGCCCAGGTAGCTAAAACTTTGAACTTAGTCCGCCCACCGTTGATATAATAGGAAAGAGTCTTGAGCTTTCCACTCCACAACTCATTGTAAATGTTTTTTCCAAGTTAATCTTCAAATCTCACTTCTCCATATAATCAGTAAAATAATTTATGAGATGTTGCAGAACAATAGGGGTTTGAGATAATAAACACCGTGAGGTGATGCTTCCCAGTCTCAAAGAACAGGCAGGAGACAGTAAGTAGTTGGAAAGCAGGAGCAAGTGTAATCCATCCATGTACAAGAGACCTCAGACATCAACAGCTCTAAATAACTGCCAACGCATTGAAAGATAACATTCTCTCCCAAGGAAAGACATTCTAAATTACATCACAGCCTAGCAACCTTAACAAAGGCAGGTTGCATAGGAAAGGATACAGAACATAGGTTGCATGAAGGAGAAACAGAGAAGAGCAGGCTACCACATCACCTTCCCCCTTTAGCAGTGAACACAGTAGAAAAGAAAAGCAAATGAAAAAAAAAAAAAAACACATGAGCAAACGCAATCTTGCAAACGTCGAGGGATAGAACTTGTGCGTCCAGAACTCCTCCTCACAGCTTGAGAAGCATGACAAGGTGCCGAAACATCAGCATGCACCGAGTCTTGAGAGGGACACTTGGCAACTCTACAAAGGTTCCAAATCTTATAATCACTAGTCTTAACAGCATTTTTAAACAGCTTAATAATTTGTAAAGGTCTGCCAAACTTTGAAATACCACCACACTTCCTTGGCACTTTCACTCTGACCCAATCACCAATCCCAACAAGGGTTTTTTTTAGCAGCCTTTCTTACATCAAACATCTCCTTTCTTTTTTCCATTCGCTTAAGGTCTCTTTCTTTCCACACACCAGTGTTCTCAATATTGCTGTCAACCAATTTCCTGCTAGAGACAACCCAAGTAGGAATCATGTCAGTAATAGCCGCTCTCCCTTTAAATAACCTAAAGGGAGCCACACCAGTCGAAGAATGTGGTGTAAACCTGTATTCACGAACCTTTCTTTTAACAACAGCCACCCAATCATCACCAGAAGACATCGCTAACTGCATGGCCTCCTTCAGAACTTTGACAAATCTCTCGACAACACCATTGCATTCGGGATGATACAACGCAGCTTTTTTCTGCTTAATGTTCCTTTCTTCCAAAAATTTCTCAAAGACAAGGAAGGTAAACTGAACCCCATTGTCCGATAACAGAGACAACGGAAAACATTCACGTTCAAAAAGTTCTTCCAAAAATGTCATGACGACATGAGATTCCACAGAACTGACAATCTTCACCTCAGGCCATCTGGAAAAAAGATCCACACAAACCAAAACATAAGAATCCTGAGACCTGAACTTGACCGGTCCTAAGATATCAATAGCAACATCAACCCATGGACCACAGGACTGCTCCCTGATAATCATGGGCTGAGTCCTACATTTCAACACCTTATCACTCCAAGAACATTGTGAACACTCACTCACGAACCTTCTCAATGTAGACATCCGTAGCTGGCCACCAGTAGGTCTCCCTAATTCTTTCTTTGGTTTTGGCAATACCCATATGACTCACATGGGCATTGCTAGAAAACTAAGGCACTCGGAGAAGAGGAACTTCTCCTGCGCTGCAAGAGCAGAGAAGGGATCTCTGGTGGGAGTACATCCTCCCGTACTAGACACTATTCCACAGAAAGTACCCCACAGCCTTATAAATCACGTTCACAGGCCTCTGATGAAACTAACCCTAATTAGACATGGGAAGATTTGTGGAAGCATTCTAGTTGTTACCCACTAGATTGTGGGGAAGGAAACAATTCCTTTTGTTAGTATTACCCTCACACACTCTAGTAGTGTCATGCTTCATCATTGGGTCACCCTGACTCCTAAAGGTCAGGGTGGGTTCAACCATATTCCAGGGAGCTCTTGAGAAGATGTAGTCAGGGGGTTTTAAAGATTTAAAAATCCTCAGACAGATCCCAGTATCCCTTTATTAGTGAAACTGTCGGGGATATTAAAATACAAAAATAGGGGGGATCAATTGGAGTTTTATGGTCCTATGACCCTAGTGCCGACATGTTTCAGTCCAAAAGGTGGCCAAAAAGGTCCTGGACTTTCATCAGGGCAAAAAAAGGGGGTATCCTCCCTGATTACAACAGACAGGACGGTACCTATCTACTTCTATGTTATAAGGGCAGATAGCTGCTCCTTTATAAAAAAGCACCAGATTAATTATCTTGGTCTTTATAGGTTTCTTTACTCCATCTGTGAATGAAAGAAAAAGAAGTGAACAGAAAACAATAGCGCCACAATTCTTTTGTAGTAAAAACGCTTCCCATTGGTGATGTGCTCTTTTACACCCATACTTATCAAACAGGGGGGGTGTGTAGAAGCCATCATTCATCATACCTCGTTGGTATGTTTTTTCAAAACTATCTCAAACGTAGCTGTTTGCCTTGTGTTATATATAGTGAAGTGGCGATATGAATCGCATTCTGCCACTAACCCAAACATAGTGAATGTGTAGTCGGTACAGAAAACCACTTCCGTGTCACTCACATCAACCCACACATCATTCCAGTCAATCGCCATTATATCATGTATACGCATACTTTTCATAACTGACTTTCTCCCTTACCCCTCTTTGGGAGAGTGAAAACATCACTGGGGACTGCAGCATATCAAGGGTAGCCCTCTAGTCATACTCTGTTGGTTGTTCAACATGTGCCGTTTGTAAATTAAAAAGGTCGAGGGAGACAAAAAAGAAAGAAAGGGCACCGCTAGTGCATTTAGTCACTCGAATCGTTATTTCGGGATCAAAGCATACCTGTGTGCACAGTTTACAGCTATCTGCCCCAAAGTCTATTTACTCCGCCAAGGGTCCTGCCCCGTATCCAAACCTAATCGGTCTGTGTCCACGGGCTTGCGCCCCGACGCACGTAATGTTCGTGTTTAAAAACTGGCGTTTTCGAGTTGTTCCGGGTGGTGGCCACGCCCACACGGCGTGTCAGCACGTCGGAGTACATAATTCTTGGGCGTGAATTCCACGGAAGTTGCAAGGATTCTGGGATATGTAGTCCTGAGGTATTTGCTGATACCAGATGACTTTTAAGTTTCAAATGTCATTACAACAATAATCACTCAGTGACTGTTATCCTTACGAGATGGTGCCAATAAAGGGGAATCTACGAAGGGGGTAATACCCCCGTTCTTTGGTGTACAACTACTTTATTCAACCCATGATCCCAGTCAATGGGATGACGTGTTAATAAGAATGTGAGTGCTCGTGTTGACTGGTCTCGAACGGGTCCAGTCAATACTTTTTCTTAGGATTATTTTCACCCCCTTTAACACCACATACGTGTTAGTTATTCAAGTATATCTCTGCGAGATGCATGAGACCCCTTCTCTATTTTTCGTTCATTTCTGGTAAATTTGGTTCCAAGGAATGGAATCGTTTAATCCATTCTCATGGGTCCCCAACCGATAAACCTAGCGTTGTTCCCTTTCTAGTAGCCTCTTTGTCAGGATTCCACTCCCCTTGATTTTCTCTATGATGGTCCATTTTAAGTCTTGGTCATTATGGCCCTTGTCTAGATAGTGGGCCATCAGTTTTGTTGCTGTTATGGATCCCCTTATTGTACTACGGTGCTCAGTTATTCATACCTTCACCTTTCTGCTGGTCATCCCAACATACTTCAGTTGGCAAGGGCACGTGATCAGTTACACCACGTTGTCAGAATTGCATTTTGTATGTGCCCGTTGATGGAGCAAGGATTCGAGAAAAGTGAAACTTGCTCGATTAAATCCTCCATTAACTTTCACTAATCATTAATTTAGTAAATAAGATGAAACTAACATACACCCAATACAGATACATGGGGAGAAAAGCTTACGCATGCTTGGATTAATGAGAAATAAAATGCTGCATGAATAAAACCCGCTTTAACTTGCAAAAACGCTTTGCGCATGTGCAAACTTGAATTACGTGTAAGTAACGTGACTAACTCGCTTTGAGAGGGAAATCCTCACGCATGCGCAAGAAAATCCAGAACACGGTCTTGAGGTACCGCATGCCTGGCATATGCTTGCTTGATTTAAACGAAAGCTGCTGCTATTAACGCTTTTGCCCAAGAGTAATAATAATTACATGAGATAGAGTAGAAGTGGGTGGTGAACAGTGAGAATTACATGTTTAAGAAAATAACATCTCTTTATGATTCCTTTATTAATAGTGTACATTTGGGCCTGTTAAATCTATGACTGAAAAAGAAAATGGCGAAAGCTGCACATGTCCAGTAACTACATGAAATGACCCGGTGACTGAGAGGGAATTGAACGAGAGCCAGTATCCAAGGACAGAAAGGATGGGAAAAGAAGAAGATGTAACAGACATCTATGAAGCTTGTATTAAATGTGTTATGGCATTTGCAGCAAAATATGCATGTTTCAGACAAATTATATGAATGAGTAGAAGGGCAGGGTTAACAAACAATAGGGTTTACTAATAAAAGTGAATACGTCAGCCTGGTATAATGAAGACACCCCTAACCCCGTCCAATCATATTCAGAAGTTTAGCAAATCTGCAACACTTGAGGGTGGGACATGAAGGAATAAAGGCTATAACTAGAGTGACTTGAATTAAGCACACATCACACAACGCTGCTGATTGAGAGGTGATTCGATGGAGCTGTGAGGGAACCGCTGCTGCTGGGAGCTGAACAGAGAGAGAGAGAGAGAGACGAGAGTAGACTTGGAAGATTCCACACTACTGCCTGATTAGATTGGAAGATTGCGGAAGATTATTGAGGAGGGAGAGAGTGTAAGAGAGGGAATCGCCCTGGTGCGTCAGGTTATAGAAAGTCTAGTAAGTATCAGATCTGTCCTGAACCTATCCTATAGTCTTTGTCTCCTGATCCTAAGTCAGGGGACCCCACCAGTCCTTTGGCCAGAGGGGTGGTTTTCCAGATATCTTCATTAGGTAAATATCATTCTATCCAGAAATTTGCATATTTCTTTGCAAATGTTGTTATTATTATGTGCTTTTTGTCTCTATATCTATCCACTCTTGTGCATTTGATTTTGTTGAATGAACTCGTATAATTGAAGGTATTATGCTTTATGAATGTTCTCTCTCACACTATAAGAAAGATGGAGTTTGCACTGTGTACTTGTAATTGATAAGCATTCAATTTAATGACTGAAATTTTAGATAAACGTATTATTATTATAAAGAGTCTGTGGTTATTTCATTAAGAGTTTAGTTAAGAAGTTATTAATATCACCATCAACTAACTCAACTAATGGTCCATCGACCAAAGGAAGAGTGTTGATTCGTGAAGATTAGTTAGACATTGAAATGATATTGTAATCGATTTGTGGTTACAGGAAATTAACTAATCTGAACTTTATTGAATTTAAAAAGAACTCAACCCCCAACCAGCGGGAAAATTGGCTAAGGGTAATGCAAAGATTTCAATTGGATTTAAAATATATGGGCCCAGTGAAAAATTCCGTTTATTGTGTGTAAAAATATCCAACCTCGGCCACTTCGCGCTGGATCAGTTTTACTGGTAGCAGAGTTATGGTTAATATTGATTAGTTTGGTGATTATTGATTATTGACTATATGTTCTTAACATGAAAAGTTAGTGTCCTGTTCTATGTTGTCTGGAAGTACAGGTACAGAGATACCTGGGAAATCCCAGGAATGGAATTTTGAAGCGTGTAGTAAGAAAATCACACTGCAGAAGGTTACTCGTCTGTTGTCATAATAACTAAAAGCTACGGAGGGCTGTAGGTGTTATATTAGGGACTATATCGTATAAAAGCCGAGAGTGAGTGATAGCGAAGGGTCCACCTGTGAAACCTTGGCCTTACCCGAAGGAGGAGTATCCCTAGAGGAGTAATAGGTCCTCCCCGAGCTTAAGTAAAGGGTAAACAGTGGTTTTTACTCGCAGTGTAAGGAAGTACTTTCTCTCTGAAGCAAGTGAATAAACTATCTTTGAATTAGCGGAGCAGACAGAGTAGCGCTGTTTTTACGTTGTTACTAACAGAAAATCTATTAATAAAGTTTAGAAAATACATTGCCGAATTACCTTGTGAAGAGAGGGTCAGTAGCAGGAGTCATACTGATGTCACAGAGTGCCGCGCTGGTATTGGTTGAGACAGTGGGCGTGTAACAAGTACCGATTGTAAAGGGAGGGTCAGTAGTAGGAGTAATACTGATGTCATAAAAAGCTGCGCTGGTATTGGTCAGACAAGTGGGTGTGTGGAAAGCTCTGATTGGTTGGCAGACGAGTCGTGCAGGTATTGTTTGAGTAAGAGAAAACGTAGAGCGCTCTGATTGGACTGTTGGTGTGAGTCGCGCTAGTATAGGACGAGTGTTGGGAAGCAGGATACGTGAGAATACGGAAGAGTTTATAGTTTTACCTTGCTGAAACAACTTAGTTACAGGAATTGGAAGAATGAAGCTGATTAATAAAATCAAAAATTTCTTTAAAAAGGATAAGCGCGTAGTAACCAGAGAAGGGATTCTTATGCCACGCCGAATACGCCTGCTTCTTTTATGATGTTGGAACGAGGATATCATACTTGTGTTTGGTTGGAAAATTGGGTGGAATATACGAAAGGTGATGGTGTTCTAGCTTTTCCCGAAAATGGTACGTTTAATGTAAGGATTCTTCAGAATTTGAGAAATCGGATGAATTCATTAGAACCTAGCCCCAGGTTAACGCAGTATGAAGCTTTGGAGGAATGGGAAGTTGAGGCATTTGAGCGAGAGAAATACAGAGGAGGTAGAAGAATAAATAGAGGATTCTTTCCAAGATATTCATTTGATACTCGAGGAGATGAGATGAAAAGATGGAGAAGAGCTGTAGTAATGGAAGGGTTGTATCCAGTATTGATGGCTGAAGATCAAGTAGGGAGTAAATGCAAAGAAAAAATGAAACACACAGGTATGGCAGGAACAGAATGTGATGAAACTGATGATGAGTTATTAAAGGGCATTTTAGTTAAAAGACCTCCGCCTTATCAAGAAAGTGCTGGAGAGGCAACTCCGAGTGCACCAATGATGAGAACTCTCTTAGTTCCGCAAGTCTTATATGATCCAACAGTTACCCGAGTGTTACAGGAAAAGGAAAGAGATGCATTAAATAGAACAAAAGAAGAGATAATTCAGAAAATAAATCAGTTAGGTTTAAATGCTGAAGCCTTGACAGTGCCAGTGACAATAGGTCCGGTTATTCCATTATATGGGAATAAACGAGACACCCCAAGATTACAAACAGTGACAGTACAACAAAATAGTGTTAGAAAAGAGGTAGCAATGTCAGAAGATCTAACCAGTGAGAGTGATTCAAATAGCTCGTTACTAGATCTCCCTAATATTGAAACAGAGACTGAAACCCCGAAAAGAGGTTCACCAGTGAATAAGAGGAGAAGAGAAATGATTGATACTCTAGTAGCAGGAAATTCTAAAGGATTTTTGCCAGATGATCTAGAGGAGTGGGCGAAAGGATTAGACAAAAAGAAACCTCAAACACCAAGTATAGATGTGGCCAAGTTGAAAGTGGATTTGGAAGTAATGATCATTGGTACAATAAGCCCGGAGAGATTAGGTACATACAGAGATGATGAATTGTTGTTTTTGTGCAAAAGTATAACATGGAGAGCAAAGAATTTGCATGAGAAAATAGTAGAAGTTGCTTCAGAATTTGGAAGGGATGTAGAAAAATTGAAATTATTGCAGAAACCATACAGAGCAGAATTTACTGATAAAGATTTAGAGAGTTTGAATGTGTCAGGAAGGAGACTACAGATCAAAGAATTAATGAATATTTTGAAGAAATGGGGAGATGCAGACAGATGGAGAGGTAGATGGACAAGGAAAAGGGATGAGGCAGCTAAAAAGGAAGCATCTGCATTCCCATTAAGAGAAACAGAACAGGTTGAAAGAGTGTGTCCAATGAGAGAAGTTCCTGGTGGTGGATACGTTCATGTTCCATGGTCTAGACAGGATATTTTGGGGCATATTAGCAAGACCGGCGATAAAATTATCGCCGTTTTAGCGGCAGGAAACTGCCGCTAAAGCTGCGATAAGGGGCTTGCTAATATGCGTTATAGAATTCCAATAGAAGCCCAGGTTAGATGTCCTGCACATCTAACCTGGGCTTCTATTGGAATTCCATAACGCATATTAGCAAGCCCATTATCGCCGTTTTAGCGGCAGTTTCCTGCCGCTAAAACGGCGATAATTTTATCGCCGGTCTTGCTAATATGCCCCCTTTGTCTTTTACGAATGATTTCCCCAGATTAAGGGAGAAGCCAGTTGAATGGTACAAGCAAGTAGAGAGGTTTGTGAAAGTTTCAAAAGTATTATTAAAGGACTTGGATGGACTGTTTGATATAGTAGTACCAACTGATTTGTGGACAGAATGTAAGATTACAGTTGATTGGCCAACTGAAGAATACCCAAGAGATACAAAGACAGGTGCACCTTCAGAAGAAGTGATGAAAAAGTATCAGCAAGTGATTACTTTCTTGAAAGGGAAAATTCCCCGAAAGAAACGGATTGGGTTAAAATAGATAGAACAACTCAGGAACCAAAAGAGTCAGTTCATGCGTATTATGAGAGGTTGTTACAGGTATTTAAACAGTATAATGGATTTGAAAATATTGGTGATAAGGATATGGGACATTTTGTGTACAGGTTTGTGTATGGATTGAGATCAGAAATTAGTCAGATGATTCAACAGCATATGCTTTGCTGGCAGAGTTAGCCCATTGACGACATCTTGAAGTACGCAAAGTATTGCAGTGATGATATTGACGCAAAACATAAGAAATTGAAAGAAAAGATGATGTGGGCACAAGTGAAGTTGGCAGAACACCAAGAGGCAAGTACTGGTTCTCAAAATGATAACCAGTCGAATGACCAAAATCAGAATAGTCAAGGATCGAATGGGAATAAAGGAAAAGGACGAATGAGTAGAGAGGAAGCGAAAAAGAAGTATCCTTGTCATGCGTGCGGAAAGCATGGACATTGGAAGAATGAGTGTAGAAACGTTCAGCAGAATAAAGGGGTAAATCAAAATTTAAATCCACAGATGCAGAATGAGGTGGTTGTTAACCAGCAGCAACAGGTAGTTACTCCACAGTTACAGGTGCCACAAACCCCTATGCCCAACTGTATGAACGCTCAAGTGCAGAGATACAGTGTGAACACCGGATTTCGTGGAGAGAGTGGTAAGAATACACAAACGGTTCAACAATATTGGATGCACAGTAATGAGTGGGATTCGGATATTTCTCAATGACGGTGCCTGAGGTGGGAGGAAGAATGCGTGCTTGGCGCATCCTTGGCGGTAGACCAGTCAGGTCCATTTGTTGAAGGAAAAGTGGAAGGTAATGACATCACTTTTCTAGTGGATACTGGTGCTACCCGTTCTACTGTGAGAGCAGCAGAAATTCCAAACCTACCTCTCTTGGGAGAAACTATCCAAGTTGTAGGAGTCTCAAATAAGCAAATAAAAACCCCAGTTACTAAACCAATAGAAGTGAATATCGGAAATTTCAAAGACATGCACCGATTTGTAGTGTGTGATTCAAGTCTAGTTAACTTGTTAGGGAGGGATTTGTTGTGTAAAATGAACTGTACCATCTATTGTACACCTGATGGTATTGCCTTTCAAACACCTGATGAAGATATTGCTTTCAAGATGATGCTAGCAAAACAAGGAACAGAAGTGGATGAGATGTTTTCACTTCTGACTGAAAGCAGTCTGCCTGATGAATTAAGAGACTCAGTGAGGTCAGATGTGTGGGATTTTTCAGGAAAGGAAATTGGTTTGATGGCAAATGTAGATCCAATTAAAATAGTGGTGAAAGAAGGTGCGATTTATCCAAACACACGACAGTACAAAATGAGTCCAGAAGTAAAAGCAGGAGTTGCTCCAGTAATTGATCAAATGATTGAACAAGGCATTTTGAAAGAAATAATGGGTAGTCCTTGTAATTCGCCAATCATGGGACTTAAAAAGCCCAGTGGCAAATATAGGATAGTGCAAGATTTAAGGAAAATTAATAAGATAGTAGTGCCCTGTTGTCCAGTAGTACCCAATCCAGCAGTAATTCTTTATCAGATACCTTGGGATGCACATTGGTATACAGTGATTGATTTGTGCCAAACATTCTTTTCGATCCCCTTGCATGAAGATAGCCAATATCTCTTTGCGTTCCGGGTTGAGGATCGTGTTTTGGCATGGTGCCGAGTTCCTCAAGGGTATACAGAGAGTCCCTCGATTTTCAATCAAATCTTGAAAAAGTATTTGGAAACATTGGTTATGCCAGGAAATTCGGCTCTGGTTCACTACATTGATGACCTACTGGTGGCATCAAAGACAAGAGAGGCTTGTGTCATAGACACAATTGCTTTACTGAACCATTTGGCAGAAAGTGGACACAAAGTGTCGCCAGAGAAATTACAGTTTTGCCATCAAGAAGTCCAATATTTGGGACACAAGATAGAAAAGGGAGTTAGAAAGGTGACAACAGAGAGAATAAAAGTGATTCGACAGATGAATCTGCCTAAAACTAAGAAAGAAGTACGAATGTTTTTGGGAGTGATTGGATACTGTCGTCAGTGGATCAGTGGATTTTCATTGCTTGTAAAACCCCTAATAAAATTAACACGAAAAGATGTGATGGATCCGATTGAATGCGATGATGAGAGCAAGGATGCATTAATTAAACTGAAGGATTGCTTGTGTCAAGCACCAGCATTGGGAATGCCTGACTATATGAAAGAATTTGCTTTGTTCTGCTGTGAGAGGGAAGGATGTGCACTTTCAGTGTTAACTCAAAGACATGGATTGATGCGACGTCCAGTGGCATACTTTTCTGCCACTCTGGATTCTGTGGCCTCAGCATTGCCTGGCTGCTTAAAAGCAGTAGCTGCTACTTGTGTGAGTCTGGAGCAGAGTGAGTCTATCGTTATGGGACATCCCTTGAAGGTTTATGTGCCACATTCTGTCGAGATTCTTTTAACAAGGACTCGAACTCAGCACTTGACCCCTAGTCGGCTCACTTAATATGAAAGAGTGATCCTAGGTGCTGAAAATGTAAGTGTGATAAGATGCACCACTGTGAACCCAGCAACCCTGTTGCTGGATCCATTCTGTGAAGAAGTAAAATAATAAGTTGATCATTATTGTCTGGATCTAACAGAAATGTGTACAAGCCCAGGCCGGACATCTTTGATGTCCCATTGGGAGAGTCAGATTATGTACTGTTTGTTGATGGGTCATGCCTGCGAAAACAAGATGGAGAACTGAGTGCTGCCTACGCTGTCTGTACTATATCTGCTATAATAGAAGCATCCTGTTTAAAGGGAGTCAAGTCTGCACAAATAGCCGAATTGGTAGCTTTAACAAAAGCCTGCAAAATTAGGAAAAAATTGAGAGTAACCATATTCACGGATAGTTAATATGGTTTTGGGGTTGTCCATGACTTCGGCCAATTATGGATGCAAAGGGGATTTCTCACTTCTTCAGGTTCTCCTATCAGAAACAGTAAAAATGTCAAAGAATTGTTGGAAGCATTACAATTGCCAAAAGAAATTGCAGTGGTCAAGTGTGCCGCACATAAGTCAGGAAATGATTATGTGACACAAGGAAACAAATATGCTGACCAAGTTGCACAATTTTGTGCTCGAAATACAATGGCTTTGAACAGAGGGTTGGAAAAAGAAACTACCAATTGCCAACTAATGTTTTTCTCTGCTTTTGAAACATGGGATGAAGTTAGACAGTTACAGGATGAGGCAGATGTAAAGGAAAAGGAATTCTGGATCAACACAGGTTGCACATGAAGAATCGATGATGAGGTATGGGTGTGTCCTGATGGAAGACCGATAATGCCAGACAGTATGTTATCACAAATGGCAAGAATATATCATGGAGCTACACACATTGGGAGGGATGCCATCATTAGACACTTTAGGCAGACATGGTACAATCCCAAGTTTAGGCTTGTTGCAGAGAGTCTCTGCCAGCGCTGTTTGACATGTCAACAGCAGAACCCAGGTAGGAGAACATTTGTTAGTTGGGGAAAAATAGGAAAGGCAGAAGGACCATTTGCAAGACTGCACCTTGATTTTATAGAGTTGCCACCGTGCAATGGTCTGAAGTATGTCCTAGTCATTGTGTGTCTGTTTTCCCATTGGGTGGAAGCTTATCCAACAAAAAAGAATGACAGTCTCACAGTTGCCAAACTTCTCCTGAGAGAACTCATCCCCAGGTTCGGATTTTCAGTCACTTTGGAATCAGATAGAAGACCTCATTTTAACAATGAGATAATTCGATTAATTTGTACAGCTTTCAAAATTGAGCAGAAACTACATTGTGCCTATCGACCAGAAGCATCTGGAGTTGTTGAGCAGCTAAATGGTACAATAAAATCCAGGTTAGGAAAGGTGTGTGCATCCACTTCACTGAAATGGCCCGATGCTTTGCCCCTTGTATTAATGAGCCTTAGAAGCATCCCTGACAGAAGAACAGGCTTGAGTCCTCATGAAATTCTTATGGGAAGAGCAATGAGACAAGCATATGTACCTGGAAACAAACTGATGACTATAACCGATGATCTAGTGTTGGACTATTGTAAAGGACTAGCTGATCTGGTACGTTCTGTGTCTCACCAGGTTGGAGAAGATGCAACCACAACACAGCCGAATCAAGCTCATGATTTGTGTCCAGGAGACTGGGTTATGATAAAGAAGCACACAAGAAAGTCATGTTTAGAACCCAGGTGGAAAGGACCGCTTCAAATTATATTGGTCCCAACAATAGCAGTGAAGTGTTCTGGCTTGCCAAATTGGATACATGCCAGTCATACCAAAAGAGTCCCAAGTCCTCCCGAACGACAAGAGCAGCAACTGGTAGAACAAAGAAAAGAACCAGAAGCTGAAAGTTGTGAAGTCAAAGAGATCAGAGAAACAAACTCTGAAGAATGTATTGATGATGAACAACTAAGTACAAGTCAAGTAGGGTGGGCACTGGATACTGGGTCTCAAGAGACTGCTGTAGAGGCCGAAGAAGAGCAAGAGATTGAAAGACCAGAACGAATTGAAACAGAAAATCCAGATCGAGCTCAATCAGATGAAGAAGAGAATGAGAGACTGACAAGTTCAGAACAAATTCAGTCAACAGAAGAACCTGCTGGAGGAAACTCAGATCAAGCTCAATCAGAATCAGGAGAAGAAGAACTAGAAGATCAAGAAGAAATTCAATCAACAGAAAGACAAAAATTAGAAAACCCAGAACAGGCTCAACTAAAAGAAAAGGAAAATAAAAGAACGTTAGAAATTGGCGAAGAAGGTGAAAAGGCAGTGCAGACAAAGAGAATCAGAAAGGGTGATTACTGGCCAAGTGGAGTAAAAGGACTGAGATATGTTTTGAAAAGAAGAACAGGGAAAGAATTAGAACAAGTAAACGAAATATCAAATCAGACTGAAGAAGAACACCCAAGAAGAAAATCATTACAAAAATCGACAAGAGAGAGAGTTCCAAATAGAAAATATAAGGCCCCTGAATGGAACTATATCATCCTTGAGGACTTTGAGAATCTTGATCTAAACGAAGAACAAGAGAATGTCACTAATGAAAGAAGTGATGAAAGAAAATTGAGACCACCTTAAGAGAAAAGACTGTGACACAGACAGTGGAAATTTGATGAACAAATAAAGAAGAGAATAAAAGAACCAGATGAAGAAAAGAAATTAAAAGATAAAGGAGAAGGCAAAAGATGAAAAGCTGTTGAAGTGTGGGATCACACAAAGCTTAGTATATATATATATAGTCTAGTTTAAATTAAACCTAGAATTTAGAAGACATTTTAGAGCTTAATAAATTTTAGAAAATTAAAATGGCAGAAACAGAAGTGACTGAACATCCGAAATCTAGTTTAAAACGAAGATGCGTTAAATGTTGTTTGTGCAGTATTTTGATACTAATATTAATGTGGTTATTGCTAACAGTTGTGATACCTATTTTGATGGTAAATAATGACAGAAATAATACTAATTCAAGTGATCAAGTAAATACAGGTACTAAAGGAACAACTACCACTAATTTAGAGAAAATAGACGAGACCATGTATCAACATGGCAGATTAAATAGTGATTCGTCATTAAATGTGTTTACTAAACTTCTTTTTGAATATGTAGATACAATGGACGTGAGTGATTGCTATGTTTGCATGAAATTACCTTCGTCTGTTTCGGAGGGGGTGACTTATCACCATCTTCCTTTAACATATGGCATATCATGTAGTGTTGTGTCCAGTCTGTTCTATAAAACAGGCAAATTGCAGTATTATTATTCTAACATGGATTTAATATTCCCAGAAATTCCTATTAGAAGAAACCTAAACCCGGTGCTTAGTGCTAAAGATGCAGAATTTATGTGCGAGTTTTTCCTAACGACAAACCCAATAGACATAACATATGCGCATAAGAACAATTTAACCTGTATGTTGAGAGACGAAGAAAAAGATTTTCTAAATTTAGTAGAGAAAAGAAGACAGGATTTTCAAAAGAAGGCTGTTGAACAGAAGTCACATGTACCTCCATGGGCTAATAAGGAAGAGGACTATAAGAAAGGCGAGACTCATGCTGCAATGTCCCTAGATTTGTCAAAGTTGGGAAAGTTCTGTCTACATAGACTAAAAACAGACTAACAACATTTTCATTGGTTCTAGTGAATGTGAACACACCTTCCTAATCATGGGAGGATGGGGACTAAAAGGGGGAACTGATCCTGTTTTTCCAGGAATATATTATGTGTGTGGGAAAAATGCCTATTATAGGTTACCAAACCAATGGTATGGTAGTTGTTATCTTGGGATAGTATTTCCTAAAGTGTACCACATTACTAAGAACAATTAAATGGATGTAATAAGTCAAGGACTAAAACTCACTAAAAGAACAAGCTTCTCAGAAATAGTAGGTGATATATTTGGTGCACTGATACCGTCAGTTGGAGTCATACTGAATTCACATAAGATACGCAAATTGTCAACAGTAGTTGATCGTCTATCAACAGATACTGCTGGGCGATTCTTAATGATGAATACCGAAATGGTTGCAATTAGATCTATGGTTTTGCAAAATCGACTTGCACTTGATATATTATTGGCAAAAGGGGGTGGAGTCTGTGGCATGTTGAAAGTCCAACATTGCTGTACATATATCCCAGACAAAAGTAAAGGTATTGAGGGATATATTAAGAATATTACAAGGATTCATGATGATTTGACCCAACTGGAGGTTGAACGGTGTTTGGGAATGACTTAGTAAAAGTATTTCCACTGTAGGTAGTTGGTTTTCCACTTTAGGGAATAGTCTATTAGGGAAAATCCTAATACCCGTAATCTCTATAGCAATAATAGGTTTGATGATGATAATGACATATAGATGTTGCAAGAATAAAACAAAAGCAAGAATGGTAGCCGAAATAAAGAATAAGAGAATGGGAAGAAAGAGAAATAGAGAAGAGATCGAATTAGAGGAGATGAAAGGAAGTCTATATGATAAAATGAAAGGAATAGGCATGAAAAGGAAAATTGAAAAGTCAGAAGAAAGGAAGGAAGATACTAAAAATTAATTGAATAGAAGTTTGCACTTGGTAATGGTGGGTATTTATGATGGCAAAAATGCCATCAGAGGGGGGATTGATGGAGCAAGGATTCGAGAAAAGTGAAACTTGCTCGATTAAATCCTCCATTAACTTTCACTAATCATTAATTTAGTAAATAAGATGAAACTAACATACACCCAATACAGATACATGGGGAGACAAGCTTACGCATGCTTGGATTAATGAGAAATAAAATGCCGCATGAATAAAACCCACTTTAACTTGCAAAAACGCTTTGCGCATATGCAAACTTGAATTACGTGTAAGTAACGTGACTAACTCGCTTTGAGAGGGAAATCCTCACGCATGCGCAAGAAAATCCAGAACACGGTCTTGAGGTACCGCATGCCTGGCATATGCTTGCTTGATTTAAATGAAAGCTGCTGCTATTAACGCTTTTGCCCAAGAGTAATAATAATTACATGAGATAGAGTAGAAGTGAGTGGTGAACAGTGAGAATTACATGTTTAAGAAAATAACATCTCTTTATGATTCCTTTATTAATAGTGTACATTTGGGCCTGTTAAATCTATGACTGAAAAAGAAAATGGCGAAAGCTGCACATGTCCAGTAACTACATGAAATGACCCGGTGACTGAGAGGGAATTGAACGAGAGCCAGTATCCAAGGACAGAAAGGATGGGAAAAGAAGAAGATGTAACAGACATCTATGAAGCTTGTATTAAATGTGTTATGGCATTTGCAACAAAATATGCATGTTTCAGACAAATTATATGAATGAGTAGAAGGGCAGGGTTAACAAACAATAGGGTTTACTAATAAAAGTGAATACGTCAGCCTGGTATAATGAAGACACCCCTAACCCCGTCCAATCATATTCAGTAGTTTAGCAAATCTGCAACACTTGAGGGTGGGACATGAAGGAATAAAGGCTATAACTAGAGTGACTTGAATTAAGCACACATCACACAACGCTGCTGATTGAGAGGTGATTCGATGGAGCTGTGAGGGAACCGCTGCTGCTGGGAGCTGAACAGAGAGAGAGAGAGAGGCAAGAGTAGACTTGGAAGATTCCAGACTACTGCCTGATTAGATTGGAAGATTGCGGAAGAATATCGAGGAGGGAGAGAGTGTAAGAGAGGGAATCGCCCTGGTGCGTCAGGTTATAGAAAGTCTAGTAAGTATCAGATCTGTCCTGAACCTATCCTATAGTCTTTGTCTCCTGATCCTAAGTCAGGGGACCCCACCAGTCCTTTGGCCAGAGGGGTGGTTTTTCAGATATCTTCATTTGGTAAATATCATTCTATCCAGAAATTTGCATATTTCTTTGCAAATGTTGTTATTATTATGTGCTTTTTGTCTCTACATCTATCCACTCTTGTGCATTTGATTTTGTTGAATGAACTCGTATAATTGAAGGTATTATGCTTTATGAATGTTCTCGCTCCCACTTTAAGAAAGATGGAGTTTGCACTGTGTACTTGTAATTGATAAGCGTTCAATTTAATGACTGAAATTTTAGATAAACGTATTATTATTATACAGAGTCTGTGGTTATTTCATTAAGAGTTTAGTTAAGAAGTTGTTAATATCACCATCAACTAACTCAACTAATGGTCCATCGACCAAAGGAAGAGTGTTGATTCGTGAAGATTAGTTAGACATTGAAATGATATTGTAATCGATTTGTGGTTACAGGAAATTAACTAATCTGAACTTTATTGAATTTAAAAAAAGAACTCAATCCCCAACCAGCGGGAAAATTGGCCAAGGGTAATGCAAAGATTTCAATTGGATTTAAAATATATGGGCCCAGTGAAAAATTCTGTTTATTGTTTGGAACAATATCTAACCTCGGCCACTTTGCGCTGGATCAAAGTTGTTCCCATGAGTATCCTAAGCCTAGGTCTATCTCTTTTGTGTGATCCATGAATGGGCATACAATACACGACCCACACGGATAGTGGCCCATGACCGGAGGTTGGTTCCACAATGTCATTTGGTTGGTGCACTTAGGTTTGTATGTGTCTGTATGGACTAGTGTATCCCTAAGACTTTTGTTTCTTTTAAAGGAGAACATTGGTCTGTCAAATGTTAGTTTGTTTGATGTCAAGATTGACCACTTTTTATTTATGATCTTTTTAACTTCATTTGAGGATGAATTATATGTGGTAACACATATCAACGAGTTTGTCCTTTGGTTAGTTTCTAAAAGAGCTGCTCGCGGGGCATTTCGGGATCTTTTTTGTGCCTTATCTATGATTCTTTTAGGATAGGCTCTTTGTTGTAGTTTGCAAGTCAATTTCTCGGCCTCTTTCTTGTAGTCATCTAAGTCAGCACAGTTCCTACAAACCCTAAGGAACTGTCCCATAGGCAGATTCTCCTTCAAAGACCGCGGATGTGCACCATCAATGTGCAACAGGCTGTTCCTATCTGTGGGTTTGGTATATAATGAGCTCATTAATCTGCCTCCCTTCGCTGTGATGTTTACGTCAAGGAAGGATACTCTTTCGTGACTTGATGTCTTTGTGAAACGCAGGTGTGGGTTGAGCTGGTTAATCCACCTGGCAAAATCTGTCATACTGTTCTCATCCCCTTTCCAGATGACGAGGATAATGTCTATGTACCTAAACCATTTACATATTCTGTCCGAGAATGCATTAGTGGACCAGATATGTTGTTCCTCAAAGTTACTCATGAACAGACACGCTATACTCGGCGCAAATGTACTGCCCATGGAAGTCCCATGGACTTGGAGGAACAGTTGATCTTCAAATTTGAAGAAATTTTCTGTGAGGGCCAAGTGCATTAGCGTAATGACCCATTCCACTGGTGCATCCCATTGCCATTCCTCCTTGCGTAACAGCTCCTCAATTATATGCAGGCTCTCCTCTTGAGGGATACTGGTGTACAGTGCCTCTACGTCTAAGCACATCATGGTGTTCTCCTCTGGGTCATACTCGAGGTCAGCAAGAAGGTTTAACAGATGTTTTGTGTCCCTAACATATGATTTTATCCTCGTAACCAGTGGTCTCAGGAACCAGTCAGTATATTTTGACACGGGTTCGAGAAGTGATCCAATTCCCGATACAATGGGTCTTCCCTGGGGAGGAACTTTGCCCTTATGTATTTTCGGTATGGTGTAAAATAGGGGAATCCTGGGGTTTTCAGAGATGAGGAAGTCAAGTTCTTTCTTAGTGATCCAGTTATTCTCAAGTGCTTCTTTTGTCAACGTCTCGATAGTTTTCTTAAGACATGTAGTCGGGTCCCTGTAGATCTTCTTGTAATGTTTTTCCTCGGCCAGGAGGGTCAGACATGCTTCTCTGTAGGTATCGGTGCTCTGTATGACAGTTGCCCCACCTTTATCGGCCAGTTTTATAACAATGTCCTCTCTGGTGCTTAGGGATTTCAAAGCCTCACGTTCCTTCTTACTCAGGTTATTGTATACATCCCTCCTTGGTTGAAGCTGTTCCACTTCTTTGGTCACTGCTTCCTCAAAAGCGATCACTTCTGGTGGCATAAGTGAAGTAGGAGGGTAGAAGGTGGACTTCGGGCGGAGGGTGGTATGGCTGGTGTCTTTTTCCAGTTCTTCCTTCCCAATGAAAAATGTTTTAACTCTGATTTTGCGAAAGAATTCACTGAGTTCACATCTCAACTGGAATTTATCCAAGAAGGTGGTGGGAACAAATCCCAACCCTTTATTGAGAACCATCAGGTCTTCTGGACTCAGGGTTATGTTTGTTAGGTTGACCACTAGTCCTTCATTGTGCTTGTGCTTGGCTGTTGGCCTCTGGTCTGGCTCCTCGTGTTCATGCTCGTCCGGTCGTCTTCCCACTGGACCCTTTTGTATCCTCTTCTCCCACGTCTTCCTCTCCTCCCTCCTTGGCCTAAAAAATGATTTTGGTTGTAGTTGGGCTGGAAGAAAGGTGCTGTTTGGTATTGAGGTGGTCCCTGGAATGGAAGTGGGCCGAATGGACCTGGCCATGGGTACATCTGTTGTGGTGGGTATCCTTGATTGAAACCACCTCTCCGTGGTCGTCTTGGTTTTCCCCTCCAGCTTTTCGATGAATTATCACTAGACCATTCGTCCTGCTCAGAGTCTGACGTACCTGAATCTCCCTGGTTGGAGGATCCAGCGTCCGAGTCTTGCTGCCCTTTGTAATCATCCTTGATATACGGTTAGACCCTCTCATGAGAGAACTTTCTCAGATCTTTCTGAAGTTTGTTTATTTTACTTTGCATAAGGTAATCCTTATGCTCACCAATTTCTTTGTTTACCTCCTCTAGTTTCTTTTTGTAAAGGGTAATTTTAATCTCCGTAATCAGTGCATCCTCACTGGTTTTGATCTTAACCAGGAGCGCTTCGGATAAACGTTTCGCTGTATTTATGATTAGGATAAGCCAATCGAGTGTACATCGCCACGCGATTAGCGACCACTCCTTTTTGAACAGCGGATCGTCCAGAAATATCCTTGGTGCATTTGTGACCAATAGACCCGAGGGTGCAGCATTGCCCCACAGGTACTCAGTCATTATCGCCCCGTGTAGTAATATCTTCATCTGGTTTCGTTTTAGTTCTTTCAGTTCGTCCCAAGTCTGGGCCTGGCTGAGACTTTGATTGATATTAGTGTCTGGCAACAATGATGAAGCTGCTAAAATGGCTGATGCCATCTCATCCGAGTAGCCGATGCCTAAGGCTTCTGCCATCGTTGCTATGTTACTGTTCCTGAAGTCCAGAATGTATTCAGTGTCCTTGGCGAAGACTGTGTAACTTGCAGTGAGTGGGTGAGAGGGGTGGTATCTCGTGACTAAAAATTAGTTGCTTGAACTCTATACTGTTTTGGAAATTTTCCAGTGGCCCACAGCTGTGTGCTGCTCAAATTACTAGAAAACTAAGGCACTCGGAGAAGAGGAACTTCTCCTGCGCCGCAAAGGCAGAGAGGGAATCTCTGGTGGGAGTACGTCCTCCCGTACTAGACACTATTCCACAGAAAGTACCCCACAACCTTGTAAATGACGCTCACAGGCCTCTGAAACTAACCCTAATTAGACATGGGAGGATTTGTGGAAGCATTCTAGTTTTTACCCACTAGATTGTGGGGAAGGAAACAATTACTTTTGTTAGTATTACCCTCACACACTCTAGTAGTGTCATGCTTTATCATTGGTCCACCCTGACTCCTAAAGGTCAGGGTGGGCTCAACCATATTCCAGGGAGCTCTTGAGAAGATGTAGTCAGGGGGTTTTAAAGATTTTAAAATCCTCAGACAGATCCCAGTATCTCTTTATTAGTGGAACTGTCGGGGATATTAAAATACAAAAATAGGGGGGGGGTCAATTGGAGTTTTATGGTCCTATGACCCTAGTGCCGACATGTTTCAGTCCAAAAGGTGGCCAAAAAGGTCCTGGACTTTCATCAGGGCAAAAACAGGGGGTATCCTCCCTGATTACAACAGACAGGACGGTACCTATCTACTTCTATGTTATAAGGGCAGATAGCTGCTCCTTTATAAAAAAGCACCAGATGAATTATCTTGGTCTTTATATGTTTCTTTACTCCATCTGTGAATGAAAGAAAAAGAAGAGAACAGAAAACAATAGCGCCACAATTCTTTTGTAGTACAAACGCTTCCCATTGGAGATGTGCTCTTTTACACCCATGCTTATCAAACAGGGGGGGTGTGTAGAAGCCATCATCCATCATACCTCTTTGATATGTTTTTTCAAAACTATCTCAAACGTAGCTGTTTGCTTCGTGTTATATACAGTGAAGTGGCGATATGAATCGCATTCTGCTACTAACCCAAACATAGTGAATGTGTTATCGGTTCAGAAAACCACTTTCGTGTCACTCACATCAACCCACACATCATTCCAGTCAATCGCCATTATATCATGTATACGCATACTTTTCATAACTGACTTTCTCCCTTACCCCTCTTTGGGAGAGTGAAAACATCACTGGGGACTGCAGCATATCAAGGGTAGCCCTCTAGTCATACTCTGTTGGTTGTTCAACATGTGCCGTTTGTAAATTAAAAAGGTCGAGGGAGACAAAAAAGAAAGAAAGGTCACCGCTAGTGCATTTAGTCACTCATATCGTTATTTCGGGATCAAAGCATACCTGTGTGCACAGTTTACATCTATCTGCCCCAACGTCTACTTACTCCGCCAAGGGTCCTGCCCCGTAGCCAAACCTACTCGGTCTGTGTCCCCGGGCTTGCGCCCCGACGCAAGTAATGTTTGTGTTTAAAAAACTGCGTTTTCGAGTTGTTCCGGGTGGTGGCCACGCCCACACGGCGTGTCAGCACGTCGGAGTACATAATTCTTGGGCGTGAATTCCACGGAAGTTGCAAGGATTCTGGGATATGTAGTCCTGAGGTATTTGCTGATACCAGACGACTTTTAAGTTTCAAATGTCATTACAACAATAATCACTCAGTGATTGTTATCCTTACGAGATGGTGCCAATAAAGGGGAATCTACGAAGGGGGTAATACCCCCGTTCTTTGGTGCACAACTACTTTATTCAACCCACGATCCCAGTCAATGGGATGACGTGGTAATAAGAATGTAAGTGCTCGTGTTGACTGGTATCGAACGGGTCCAGTCAATACTTTTTCTTAGGATTATTTTCACCCCTTTAACACCACATACGTGTTAGTTATTGAAGTATATCTCTGCGAGATGCATGAGACCCCTTCTCTATTTTCCGTTCATTTCTGGATAATTTGGTTCCAAGGAATGGAATCGTCTAATCCATTCTCATGGGTCCCCAACCGATAAACCCAGCGTTGTTCCCTTTCTAGTAGCCTCTTTGTCAGGATTCCACTCCCCATAATTTTCTCTAGCATGGTCCATTTTAAGTCTTGGTCATTATGGCCCTTGTCTAGATAGTGGGCCGTCAGTTTTGTTGCTGTTACGGATTGCCTTATTGTACTACGGTGCTCACTTATTCGTACCTTCACCTTTCTGCTGGTCATCCCAACATAACTCAGTTGGCAAGGGCACGTGATCAGGTACACCACGTTGTCAGAATTGCAGTTTGTGTGGGCCCGTTGTTCCCATGGGTATCCTAAGCCTAGGTCTATCTCTTTTGTGTGTTCCGTGAATGGGCATACAATACACGACCCACACGGATAGTGGCCCATGATTGGAGGTTGGTTCCACAATGTAATTTGGTTGGTGCACTTAGGTTTGTATGTGTCTGTATGGACTAGTGTATCCCTAAGACTTTTGTTTCTTTTAAAGGAGAACATTGGTCTGTCAAATGTTAGTTTGTTTGATGTCAGATTGACCACTTTTTATTGATGATCTTTTTAACTTCATTTGAGGATGAATTATTTGGTAACACATATCGAAGAGTTTATCTCATGCCTTTGGTTAGTTTCTAAAAGAGCTGCTCGCGGGATATTTCGGGATCTTTTTTGTGCCTTATCTATGATTCTTTTAGGATAGGCTCTTTGTTGTAGTTTGCAAGTCAATTTCTTGGCCTCTTTCTTGTAGTCAGCTAAGTCAGCACAGTTCCTACAAACCCTAAGGAACTGTCCCATAGGCAGATTCTCCTTCAAGGACCGCGGATGTGCACTATCAAAGTGCAACAGGCTGTTCCTATCTGTGGGTTTGGTGTATAATGAGCTCATTAGTCTGGCCACCACCCGGAACAACTCGAAAACGCCGGTTTTTAAACACGAACATTACGTGCGTCGGGGCATAAGCCCGGGGACACAGACCGAGTAGGTTTGGCTATGGGGCAGGACCCTTGTCGGAATAAGTAGACGTTGGGGCAGATAGCTGTAAACTGTGCACACAGGTATGCTTTGATCTCGAAATAACGATACGAGTGACTAAATGCACTAGTGGTGCCCTTTCTTTCTTTTTTGTCTCCCTCGACCTTTTTGATTTACAAACGGCACATGTTGAACAACCAACAGAGTATGACTAGAGGGCTACCCTTGATATGCTGCAATCCCCAGTGATGTTTTCACTCTCCCAAGAGAACTTGCACTTTTCAAACTTGAGTGTGAGGCCAGCAGCAAGAACTCTTTCCAAGACTAAGGATAACCTTTCATTATGCTCATCAAGATTGATACCATGCACCAGGATATCATCTTGATATACCTTAATCCTAGGGACACCCTTAAGAACTTTCTCCATAACTCTCTGAAGAATAGAGGCCGCAGAAATCAGACCAAAAGGCATCCTGAGAAACTTGAAAGTCCCGAAGGGCGTTATGAAAGCAGTGAGATCTTGAGAAGATTGATGGAGTTTGACCTGATGGTACGCAGAAGAAAGGTCTAAGGTTGAAAAGTGCTTAGCTCCACCCAAGGAAGATGGCATTTCTGTGATATAAGGAAGGGGATAATGGTCATCAATGACCTCCTTGTTCAACTCCCTCAAGTCAATGCAAAGTCTCGCCTTGCCATTGGCCTTGGGGCCATGATCACTGGAGAGATTCATTCAGTTGCCTCCACCTCTTGAATTATCCCATTCTTAAAAAGTTTGTCCAATTCATTTTTCATACAGTCCTTTACCAAAAGAGGCACACCTCTGACTTTTACTACCTTGGGTGTGGCGCCTGGCTTCATTCTAGTATGATGAACATAGTTCTTTAAGAAACCCAGCTCTTTTTTTTTTAAAAACCTCCGTAAACCTCGCAATCCAGATATCAGAATCTTCATTTACTGTTTTAACATCAGGTAAATCTTTCAAGCAAACAGAAGGAGTTTGATTGGGATCTAAATATACATGAAGATCACACTGGTGAAACCAACGAATTAAAGAGTCTCCTTTCATGGAGACATACATTTTTCCAAGGACAATCCTTCCTTTGAATTCAATGGTGCCCCAAAAATACCCCAAGAGATCAATGATCTCCCCTCCATAAGCTCTGGGTTTGATGTCCGGTTTCACCAGTTTGACCTTGTTGACAAGACATTGGTCATAGAAACCCTTGGGAATAAGTGTACTTTTGGCTCCAGAATCAAACAGCATTCTTACAGATTGATCATTTATACATACCTCCTCAAAAGGACCATCATTGGTTGAGCTAAAGGCTTGACAAATCTCAACAATATCAGATTCCTGATCATAGAGTCCACCTCCCTGACTTTCTTCTGCCTTTTTAGACCTACAACATCGTGAGAAATGACCTTTCTTACCACAATTAGAGCAAGAGACTTTCCATCCGGGACAATCTTTAAAGTTGGCCATATGACCAGGATTACCACACCTGAAACATTTACCCTGAAAAGAGTTGTTATTAGAAGATTTAGACGAGACAACAGGTTTGTCAGCAGCACTATTGGAAAGGGGTTTGGCACTTACTTCTCTGACTGCATCCTTCTCCTTTTTCTCAACAGCGCCATCTTTGATGCACTCCATCCGAATGGTATGAACACAAGCCTTAGAATGCTCATGTAACTTTAAAATGGTAATAACCTCTTGTAGAGAAGAATTATCTTTTTGCCACAAACTATCCTTCGCTTTATCAATAAAACAACCAAGCATTAATTGATCTCTCAACCTTTCATTCAATGATGCGCCAAAATCACAAGTTGAAGCTAATTTTGTCAAAATGGTTATGTATTGTTCTACAGATTCCTCTTGCCTTTGCATCCTCTTCCCAAAGTGGTAGCGCTCCAAAATCATACTCACCTTGGGAAGATAATGACTATCCATTTTTCTCATACAAATCTCATATTCATTCAAAGTAGCTGCCTCACTGTCCGGAAGACTTCCTAACCCTCAGAACCAAGACAGTGCATGAATAGAGAAGCTTTTCTCTGTGCACTTAGAGAAGTGCCACAAACCCTTGCATAGTTGGCAAATACTTTTTTCCATTTTAACCAAGGAATCGCAGGATCACCAGTGGAGGATAAGAAAAATGGCGCAGCAGTGACGTTTTGCATTGTAAACAAGTAAAGAAAACAACAGAAAAGTTTTCATAGTCAAATTAGTACTTAATCTCAGAAGTGTAGCTCACCACTAAAGTGAAGTTGTAAGAGGCAAGCTGTGTGCATCAGCGCTGAAAATGATGAATAAAGATGAAGCTGTGTGCATCAGCGTAGACAACAAAGGCAGAAAAGAACTAAAGATGCACTTGTATGCTGCGGTAACAGGCAAATGTCAGCTGTGCGTGTCAGCGCTGGAGATGAAGGAAAACGATCTTACCGGTACCAGGAATGTGCACACATAAGGGACGTGTTAGCGCTGAAACAAGCTGTGCGTATCAGTGTTTAATAAAGCTGTACGTGTTAAGTTGAAAGCTGAGAGCAGAAGGTTGACGTTGCATAGAATGAGTCCAGGCAAGGTCAGGCACTCCGGAAAATGGCCGCGACGTAGTGTAGAAGCAGCCAATAAAATGGCGGTGGTACGTTGACGTGATGACTAAGCGGTCAGGCAAGGCAGGCCAGACACACCAGGAAGACACGAGTCAATACGTGAAGGGCGTCAGGCGTATCCAGGCAACAAGGCTCCAGGCAGCGTCAGGAACACAGAGGAAGCCACGAGAATGCCGAACATAACATCTAGTGTCACAAGTAACTAGGTAACGGGCAAAGAGGGCCAGGCAGAGTCAGGCATGCCGCAACGTGAGTGGCTAGGTCCAGCGTGACATCAGCTTGAAGCCGTACAGACGGGGTAGGGGAAGAAAATCAATAAACTGCCTACCGTAACTGACGAGCTGCACAGGAAGCTGACCCAGGACTCAATGAGTCAAAGGATGAAGAAGGGAGAGGAAGGAGCAAGCCGTACCTTTCGTTGGGCCAATATCGTAGAAAGGAGTCAATCTTGAAGTGAAAGACGACAGCAGGGACAGGAGGGCTCCACAGCGAGATGTAGAAGAACAGCAAACAATGAGTAAGTCCACCTGCGTGGCAAAGGTGGCATGCAAGCTTTAAGTATGTTTGTAGGATTACAACAGTAATCATTGTGTTGAGGTCTCTTGATGGAGCAGCAGGTTCACTCGTCTTCAAAATAAGGTGATGCTTCCCAGTCTCAAAGAACAGGCAGGAGACAGTGAGTAGTTGAAAAGCAGGAGCAATTTTAATCTATCCATGTACAAGAGACCTCAGCCACCAACAGCTCTAAATAACTGCCAACACATTGAAAGATAACATTCTCTCCCTAGGAAAGACATTCTAAATTACATCATAGCCTAGCAACCTTAACAAAGGCAGGTTGCATAGGAAAGGTTACAGAACATAGGTTGCATGAGGGAGAAACAGAGAAGAGCAGGATACCACACACCTCATCATCAGCTTGCAATAGTATGGAGACAGAGCTTGGGCCAACTCTTGGAGCATCGGTACCTGCGGGTTGGAGCTTCTTGATGCCACCATTTACGTATAAAGAGAAGAGGATGGGGCAAGCACACATCCTTGCCTAACTACTTTCCTTATTTTGAAAGGCTGTGTTAGTTCCCCAGATTGCCCAAAATGCACTCCGGTGGATAAGTTGTCATACAAGTGAGCCAGCAGGAAATTATATCCTTTGGTGCACCAAGCAAGTGCACGCAGTGCCAAAGTTTCTTATGGTTTACTTAATCAAAAGCACTGCTCAAACCCATGAAGCACATGTGTAGACTACCAACCTTTGCCCTTGTATACTTCGCCACCTAAAGATTCAAATTGAGGCATTTGTCCAACGTGCCCAACCCTTTCCTAAATTCAAACTGGAGTTTTGGTCAGTATTGCATTATCGTATTGTCTGTCTACTGTTCTAATCTCTCCAATATGACCCTTCAAAGAAGTTTTGAATGTGAGCCTAGGAGGGATATGGATCGATAACTTTTCAGGTTGCTTTAAGAACTGTTCCTAAAAATGGGAACAATAATTGGTTTTACCCAGGAGGAGGGTACATGGCCAGCACCTGCCGTGTGTAGGACGATAGTAAGCAGGGAAGCCCATAGGGAAGGCAAGTATTTGTAGGTATATGAAAGAACACCATCAGGACCTGAAAGGAAGCCTTTCCCTTAATGCTTTTACCTAGAGCTCGAGTTACCTCCTCTAGATTAAAGTAGATGGCACTTAGCTGAGTGACGAGATTTAAATCAGGATCTACATCACTACTACTTGGGGGGTTGAAGATAGAAGTAAAATGACCCACACAATCATAAGCCGGAATTGAACAGTCTATTGTAGGGGCTTGACTTTCCTTAAGAAAGGGCATATTTATAGCTCTCAAGAAAAGGGACATGTCCCTAGTATCTGCTGTCTGCATCAGTTTTGTCCATGCCTCCTCCTTAATATATAATTTATTAAGGTCAAATACGCCAAAACAAAACGGAGATAACTTGTTTCTTTCACATTTATGGTGCTATTATTGTAACTTTGAGCCCACAAACTCAGCAGTCTCCCTCACAAGGCACATTGACTTCTTACCAATAACACAAAGAGGATTCTGATGCGTTTGTGTTGCATTTCCTTCTATTTAATGTTCAGGGGATGTTTCAATAATTGTGTCATGCCATAACACATAGCACATTGTACTGGTACATATGCTGGGCTGGATCACAAAATATTTTTGACTGGCTATATTATATATCCTTGGTGGTTAGTAAGGCAGTGCTTGTTGTAAAGACGTTTTACAACCATATTATGAAAGCAGGTTTGTGGAGGTGGGAATGGTGACAAGAAAGTCTGTGTGTATTTGCTCAGTTGAATTTTGTTGTGTTCTGTTATTTGTTGTGTTCTGTTTTTGTGCTGCATACTTGCATTGTGATGTTGTTCTGTTGTACAGTCAGTAGCGGCTCCTGGTGAGAGTGCTGCCGGGCAGTGACGTGGGGTGGGGGCGGGGTAGAGTGGGGGGTAGTAAACTCTGGAATACGGCCCAAAAGAGGTAAGTAAACAAATAAATAAATAAAAAGAATTTCAGTGCGAGCGCTGCATCGCCAAATGCGATGCAGCGCGCGCAACGAATTTCGTTTTATTTATTTATTTGTTTACTTACCTCTTTGGGCCGTATTCCAGAGTTTACTACCCCCACCCTGCCCCTCCCCAGCCCCACGTCACCGCCCGGCAGCACTCCCACCAGGAGCCGCTACTGTGTACAGTGGTTTTGTTGTGTTTAAATAAGACTGTTTTATTATGCCCTGTTATAGTGTTGTGTTCTGTTGTTTACCTTTAGAAATTTCAACAAATGCTGCGACATTTCCCTCCCAAAACAACAAATCCATAAAGTTGCAATCATAAACATTTGCCTGTGTCTAAGGCGGTGCAATAGTGTTGTTCCACCCTCACCTTTTCAACTATTAAAGACACCAGTCAACCAAAACCTGTGGCAGAGATCTGTCTATATTAACACTCCCAATGGTCATTTTATATGAAACGTTCCTGTCTTTGGTGGAGGTTAATAGCCAGGATGTGAAAGTGCTATCTAAGGGAAGCAGAGACAAAGTGTGTGTGTGTGTGTGTGGGGGGGGGTGTGGCTGGTGTAATGTATGCTATTGAGTTACATTATTAGGTCCATTGTAACGTACAATTTAACTGGTTGGACATTTTACTTCATACCACCATATTTAATGGTTAAGCGTCCCCAGGAATAACAGGCTCATAACATGTTCCAGAACCAATGAGATGTTTTATGTACTATTCGTTCTCCAGGATCTTTGTAACTTGGCATTACTCCACTAGAAATTGAAACATTTACAATTTGAAACACTCTCTAGCCTGCATAAAGTAATTATTCACTTATAAACAGGACCACTTGAAATATGCAATTCTGTGGCTGCAGTGTTTTGCTAAAAATTATTGATTTGACCCACTTGCCACATAATCCATCATCTTCTGCATAATTTTCGGATTTTAACAAAACAATGCTTCTCACTCAAACAAATGAAATGTTTCTGTAAAAAAAACAGGGCTTTTTGCAATGTTCCCCCACTTTTTGCCCCATTTTTGACTACTAGAAGTTGGTTTCTGACTCTGATGGTGCCCTAGGCCCTGCTAACCAGACACAGGGCCTGTGCTCGGATTAAAAATACATGGTAATTAGCTATAATTACAACTGGTACTGACAGGCTACCTGTAAATCCCTAGTATATGGTAGGGCATGTAGGTTTAGAGGTCCAGTAGAGTGTGCACTGCTGTGTTGCCTGCTGTCATTTTAAAGGCAATCCTGCTTAGCAGGCTGCTTTTAAAATAAAATTATATGCAAATACGACCTTGGAATTAAAGGTACTTCCAAAGTCTTAAACTACCTTATTTTTACATATGTTACCCCTGAGGTCTCCCTTAGGTGCACCAAGAGTAGGATACCTTGTAACAATAAGCAGGCACATTATAAAAGATGTTTTATACGCCTTGATAAGGGAAAAATTGCCAATTTTGGTTTTCCCCATTATAGTGCATTAGCTCCATAGGCTAACGTGGAAAGCTTTTATTAAACTTTAATAAAGTATAACTATTGACAGGAGGGAACTAAGAAGATACTTCAAAGTGTCTTAATAATATTTAGAATAAATCCAACAACTTGCCAAGGTTAGATGTATTATAACTATAGCTTTTCTGTTGTGCCAAAATCCAGCCTTCTAGCAGTCTCTCCTGATTGGACAGCCTTTGACAGGCTGAGCCAAACTGCTCTGATGAGGTGGGAAATGGCCTGCATTGAGACAAATGAGACATCTGGTGGGAGGCGAACCGCTGCTGCCAATTATTATTATTATTAATATTTGAATTTGTAAAGCGCAGGAATCACCCCCCAAGGGGTATCTCTGCACTAGGGGAGCAGAATATGCAGAGCCAGGGCGGTCAATTACTGAACAGTTCTGTCTTTGGGAGCCAAGCACAGCACAGGAAGGGGGCTGTGTGCCAAATTGATTTTCAGAGAGGGAATGCCATTTTAGGGCAAGAACAGGCCCAACCCCATTTCTTGCACCTCCAGCCAAATGAGAGCCCCAGTGATTTAATTAGCAGAGGGGCTGGAAGGGAAGTGTTAGGGAAAGGTAGCCACACCAGTGGGTTGGGTTTGCCAGACCCTAAGCTCCAGGAGAGATTTTTGCCATTTTGGATTTTCAAGAATAGTGCTTTCTGAGACAAGCATAGGCCACACTTGGCCACACTTTGGAGGAAGTTGTTATACATGAGGATGGCACCCTGCACACCAATGTTCAGTTGTGACCCTGTGCTTGTCACCCCAGAAGCATGGATGGGAGAGCTGCCCAGCAAGTCAGATCCCTGCCTTGAAGCTACAAGAAGAAGAAGGCCTGCCCTGCTGGACCCTTTGTCCGCACAAGAGAGGACTGCCCCCATAAGCACTTCACCTGCCTCACTCTTTGGGCTTTAGCCCAAAAAGGACTTTATCTTGCTTTGAAAGTGGAAGGAAAGGGGTTTCCTGAAAGCAACAGGTCAACAGAGCTCTACCTGCATCATCTCCACCAAGAAGAACCCATCTGACCACCTTCAACTGGGCTTTTAAGGCTTCGCCCAGGTGCATTGTGGGAGTTGTAGTCCCAATGTTCCAAGGAGCATCTCAGAGTTTCTGGAACCTTGGATTGGTGCTGTGGACACTTTGGAACACCAAAAGTACCTTTTGGAAGAAGATCCTGAAGTTTGAGATCATTTGGAGAATTTTTGGGAAAAAGCTATATAAGTTGACTGACCCATCGTCGAGGGTCAAGCTGGTGACGTCAAAACCGCCACCCGGCCTGAAATTCAGGTTTGCCCACTGAAGACCTGGAGCTCCTCGTCCTCAATGAGACTTCCAGGAATTGACTGAGGCATCCAGCTGAAGCAAGCTTCTGTGGCCACACCCAAACACAGCCTGCCCAGGAGACCTGCTCCACGTCGAGAGAAAAGGTTCCAAAAAAATGAATAAGCAAGAAGGTAAAAACTTGACCGGTCCCTACCCCTCACTGTATCTGACCCGTGACCATCACGGTCGGCCTGAAACGTTGACCTTGTCCCAGGGTCAAGCGCGATCAGATGTCCCAAAGTGGCGCTTTTGGCTTTAAGGCACTAGAAAGTTTTTATTCTTTAAAAATTCATATCTCTGGTTCCCGAAATTGGAATTTTGTTGTTTGCTGTCATTTTACTCATAAAAATATAACCTATCTTTATAAATTGGTATTGGAATTTTATTGTGTGTTGTGTCTTACTTATTTAATGTATTGGTGTTTTTAAATGCTTTACACACCTGTCTCCTAAGTTAATCCCGCCTGCTCACAGCCAGCTACCAAAGGTTGAGCAAGGGAATCATTTATTGAGACTTTGACTGGACCTTATATTGTGATTGTGGCCTTATTACTAGTGGTAGGTACCCACCTTCTAACAGTTACTAATAATGCTAATGTACAGTCATGCACAGGCCAGTCACTTTTCAATTGCTGACTGTAGTTTTTAAGTCTTAAACTGATATTAATGGGGTGAAAAATGTGTGCTTATGGTGTTAATGTCAAAATAGTAAGGTAATACTGCTTCAAAATGTGTCACAATATGCTGCTTAATTTTCTTTTTCTTGCCACATAATTTAGTCAATCCTGCTGCATAATTTGGTCAACTCATGCTGCATAATTCCAGTGGCCCTGCTTATAAGGAACGATAAAATGACTGAGAAGATGAAAATAGAGTTCAAGCTGAGTCTACAGCTTCTCGCAACGTAAAAACCTTTGCAAACTGCTTGAGCTAAGTATCATCTTTATTTTACTTATAATGTGCACATTTACTGTGGGATTTCATTTTTTAATCTTTCAAATGTGCAATGGAATTTCAATCAATCAATTATTACATTTTTTATCAATTATATATAAATAACATATAAATATGAACACTTAAAAATAACACACTTGATCAATAAAAAAAGCATAGGTGTGACATTGTACAATAGATTTTAAAAAGGAACCAACAGCAAAGCAAACTCCATGACCAATTAACATCTGCAGAAAACATAATACAAGTTTACAATTTCTAAAATTGTAACATTTGAGTGAAGGGATTAAAAATCTCTTCCTGCAAATTTCATAATACTTACAGAAAAAAAATGAAATTCAAAATTGTTTGATTAGAATGACCATCACACATGCATGTACAAATACTAACACTGCTATATTGACTTACTGGAAAATAGAGTAAGTTGAGAATGGAACCAGTTCTAAGGGGCCGATTACGATCTTGTTAGGAAAGCATTCCTACAGAATCGGTTCTGGAATGCTTTCCGAACGACCCGAATGCGAGCTGACCGAATGACGAAAAACAATGCACTGCCTGTTAAATCCAACCGAATCGTCCATGACGCAATCTGTTCAACCGAATCGTCCGGAAACAAGCATGATGCGACCGATTCATTCGGAAACGCTGAAGAATAGTATTATTGTTAGAAATCAGACTCGGTTAACCCCGCGAACAAATGATGATGCATCCGACACGGTTATTGAACCTTGTCTGTTTGTGTCACAAATACCAAAAGAAAAAGGTAAAAAAAAACATAAACAAGCATTAGCAAACGCAAAAAAATCTAATAATTAGCCACACCCATCAATCCACCTATATAAAGTACCAAACACATGACCATGGTCCTTTGCTCTAACAGAACTGCTGCCAGGTATCAGAAGTCTGTCCACATTCACTGCTCTCTGCCTCACACACTCACACTTCACCCACCTCACAACTTGTACAGATTTTATTGATAAAAAAATCTTAAACACACTCTTAAACACACACTTTTTCTCATAATCATACTCACCCTGACCTTCACAGTCACCCTCACATTCACACTCACTCCCACCATGGCCCCAAGGAAGCAGCAAAGGTTCACAGATAGGGAGTTGTTATTGTTATTGTTAATTTATATTTGTATAGCGCCAAATCACCAACAGGTCTCTAAGCGCTAAGCTACAAGTTGGAAGTACTTGTAGATGAAATACTCAGAGTAGAGCCACAGTTTTTGGGGAATCAAGTCCAACAGACCCCCCTATCCCAGAGAAATAGGATGTGGGACAGGATAGTCAACAAAGTGAACGCTCAAGCACCTTGCATGCGCACAATGGATGATATCAGGAACAGGTACTACGATGTGCGAAAGAGGGTAAAAAAAATGATGGGTAGAGAACACGCCCAGAGCCAGCAGACTGGCGGTGGCCCTCCTGCACCTCCTGTGCACTACACTTCTTCGGAGGAGAAGGTGCGTGACATCCTTCCGCCGGAGGTCTTATATGGAATACCAGGAGCAACAGAGTCTGGTGAGTACCTACTCAACATGTCACTGATGTTACCAATTACACATCCACAGACATCACTGTCAAGGATACAGTTATTCAAATGACTGTTATCAAAGGTATAAAATTCTAGAGCAAATTAGCATGTGTTGTGTATGCCATATTGACAAACAATATCCCTGCAATGGAATAGAACATTTAACAACTTCCAAACATGTACAAACTTCTTACTAACTCACAGCAAGGCTTTGTGCTCCAAACACCAGTCACCAGTGTCAGGCATCTTGCCAGCACAGTTTCACTCACTCCCAGGAAAGCTGAGTCACAGGAAGGATGGTTGAGATGGCTGGGATGATGGGTGTGGGCACAGGCCTGATGGGAGTTGTAGTCACAGCTAACACTCCTCTTCCCACATAGCACAACAAGCCCACCTGGTACTATGCTTTCATCACAGTGAGTGTAAAAGTACTGGCAAGATGGACGACACTGGGGACTGGTGTGAGGAGCACAAGGCCTTGATGGGAGTTGGGGTCAAAGCAAACACCAGGCCCCCGTGTCAGCCATGTTGCCAGTATATTCCCATTCACTATCAGGGACTGCATATTCCCAGGTGTGCTGTTTGGGATGGATGGGAAGGTGTGTGGAGGACAGGGCATGATGGGAGTAGAAGTCAGTGCAAATACTCATCCTCCCACATAGCCCAAACAGCTAACCCGGAACTGTGCTTTCCTCACAGTGAGTGGAAAAGTACACGCCAGATGGCTTACATTGGAAACTGGTGTGAGGAGCACAAGGCCTTGATGGGAGTTGTGGTCAAAGAAAACACCAGGCCTCAGTGTCAGCCATCTTCCACTCACTGTTGTGCAAGCATGGTTCCAGGTGGGCCTGTTGGTCTGTGTGGGAGGAGGAGTGTTTGCTGTGACTACAACTCCCATCAGGCCTGTGCCCACACCAACCTTCCCAGCCATCCCAACCATCCTTCCAGTGACTAAGCTTTCCTGGGAGTGAGTAAAACTGTGCTGGCAAGATGGCTGACACTGGTGCCTGCTGTTTGAGTTGAATAAAACTCCAATGGAGGCTTTGAGCTCCAAACACCATGCAGCAGTGTCAGCCATCTTGTCAGTACATTTCCACTCACTGTCATGCAACCATGGTTCCAGGTGGGCCTGTTGGGCTGTGTGGGAGGAGGAGGGTTTGCTGTGACTACAACTCTCATCAGTGCTGTGCCCACACCCACCTTCCCAGCCATCCCAACCATCCTTTCTGTGACTCAGCTTTCCTGGGAGTGAGTGAAACTGTGCTAGCAAGATGGCTGACACTGGTGCTTGCTGTTAGAGTTTAGTAAAACTCCAATGGAGGCCTTGTGCTCCAAACACCATGCAGCAGTGTAAGCCATCTTGCCAATACATTTCCACTCACTGTCATGCAAGCATGGTTCCAGGGGTGCCTGTTGGGCTGTGTGGGAGGAGGAGTGTTTGCTGTCACTACATCTCCCATCAGGCCTGTGCACACACCCACCTTCCCACCCTGCTCAAACAGCACAACTGGGACTATGCTGTCCCTGGCGGTTACTGCAAAAGTACTGGCAAGATGACTGGCACTGGGGACTGCAGTTTGGAGCACCAGGCCATGATGGGAGTTGTGGTCAATGCAGACAACAAGCACACCTGTCAGACATCTAGAGAGTACACTACCCCTCATTGTCAGGACATCACTCTCCCTGGTGTGCTGTATGAGCTGTGTGGGAAGGGGAGCATGCCTGATGGGAGTAGCAGTGACAGTAAACACTCCTCCTCACACCCATCCCAAATAGCTCATCTGGGCCGATGGATACCTGACAGTGTGGGGAAATGTACTTGCAAGATGGCTGACACTGCTGCAAGGTCTTGAACTTGGAGCCAAATACCATCATGGCCCTGTGGCACAAACACCAGGCCCCAGGGTCAGCCATCTTTCCAGGACATTACCATTAACTCTCAGGGACTGCATAGTTGCTGGTGTGCTGTATGGGCTACAAGAGTCCGCGGGTCTAGTGAAAAGTGCAAACAGTACAGAGGGCAAAAGTAAAAACAATAATAACAGGGAAGTCCTATTTAAGAGGACGGAATCCCATCACCCACCAGAGTGGCATGCTTCATCACCTGGGATCTCCTCTTGGCTGCAAACCTAGTGCAGCCAAGGAGATACAACTCCTTCACTATGATGGAGGAGCTCGCGGATGTTTTATTGCGATCAAAAAGCTAGATCTCCTAAGATCCATGGAGCATAACAAAGTATAAGTGAATATATATAATGCAGTGTACGATGTGATTTAAAATTGGCTACCAGGAGAAAAAAGTTTTATTAAGTATCTCTTGGTGTCAAAAGTTAAAAACAGTGCAGGCGCGGTCTACGCAAATTTTATTAGACCGCGCCTGCACTGTTTTTAACTTTTGACACCAAGAGATACTTAATAAAACTTTTTTCTCCTGGTAGCCAATTTTAACCCCTTCCATGCGGCGCGAATTTTCGCGCTGTGCGGGGGTTTTTATTAGTGGGCGGGGATTCAACGGCACCCGGCCGTCGTGCGTACACGCCCACCGTGACGCATGATGGTCGGGAGCTGTCATGAGCATACAAGGGGTTAAATCACATCATACACTGCATTATATGTATTCACTTATACTTTGTTATGCTCCATGGATCTTAGGAGATCTAGCTTTTTGATCGCAATAAAACATCCGCGAGCTCCTCCATCATAGTGAAGGAGTTGTAGCTCCTTGGCAGCACTAGGTTTGCAGCCAAGAGGAGATCCCAGATGATGAAGCATGCCACTCCGGTGGGTGATGGGATTCCGTCCTCTTAAATAGGACTTCCCTGTTATTATTGTTTTTACTTTTGCCCTCTGTACTGTTTGCACTTTTCACTAGACCCGCGGACTCTTGTGTTTGTTATGTATGGAATGGGGATTTAGTTCACGCAGGTCTATAAAATTCTTCCCTCAGACCCTCCTCTCACTCTGTTTTGTATGTGCTGTATGGGCTGCCTGGCAAGGTGTTTGGAGGACAGGGCATGATGGGAGTTGAAGTCAGTGCAAACACTCCTGCTCCCACCCAGTACAAACAGACACCCAGGAACCATGCTTACCTGATAGAGAGTGGAAATGTACTTACAAAATGGCTGACACTGTGCACTGGTGTCTGGACAACTATGCCCTTCTGGGAGTGGTGGACAAATAGGCATCAGTGACAGACATCTTGCAAGTACATTCCCACTCACTGTCAGGGAAGCTGAGTTACAGGTAGGCTTATGGTGCTGGGTGGGAAGGTATGTGGGGGACAAGGCCTGATGGGAGTCCTAGCCATTGCAAATTCTCATCCTCCCAAACAGCCCTGCTAACTCCTCTGTGCCTATGCTTACCTCACAGTGAGGGGAAGTGTACTGGCAAGGTGGCTGACACTGGTGACTGGTGTTGAACTTGAAGACAACTCCCATCAAGGCCCTGAGCACAAAACACCATTCAACTGTGTCAGCCCTATTGTTAGTACACTTCCATTCACTGTCAGGTAGCCATTGGCCCAGATGAGCATGTCTGTGCTGTTTGGGAGAAGCAGTGTTTGCTGTCACTACAACTACCATCAGGCTCTGTCAGACACACAACTTCCCACCCATCCCTACTAGCTTACCTGGGACTCTGCTTTCCTCACAGTGAGTGGCAATGTGCTGCCAAGATGGCTGACACTGGGGAATGGTGTATGGAGCACAAGGCCATGATGGGATTTGTGGTCAACTCTGACAACACGCACCGGTGTCAGACATCTTAATAGTACATTGCCACTCACTGTGAGACAGGCATAGTTACAGGTGTGCTATTTGACCTGGCTGGGAAGGTGTGTGGATGGGACATGGAATAAGTGCAAACACTACTCATTACAAACAGCACAAGACCATCTTGAACTATGCTTATCTATCAGTGAGTGGAAACATACTAGCAAGATGGCTGACACTGTTGCATGGTGTTTGGGGCATAAGGCCTTGTTGGGATTTGGATTCAACTTGAACACCATGCACCAGTGCCAGATTCCGTGCTAGAACATGTCCCCTCACTCCCAGTTAGCCATAAGCTCAGAGGATTTAGCTGGGCTGGGTGGGAGGAGGAACATTTGTAATGGCTACAACTCACATCAGACCATATCCAACATACACCTACCCACCCACCACAAACAGCACAACAGGAACTAAGCTAACCCACAGTGTCTCAAAATATACTAACTGGATTCATGACACTGGACACTGGTCTCTGACTTTTACTCAACAACAAACAGGTCATTGTGCTACAAACACCATGCACCAGTGTCAGCTAGCTATGTCAGTACATATCCACTCACTCTCAGGAAACCATGGTTCCAGGGGTGCTGTTGTGCACAGTGGAAAGAGTGTGTGTAGTACAGGGCCTGATGGGAGATGTGGACTTTGCAAACACTCCTCCTCCCACCCAGCACTACAGGCCCACCATGATGCATGCTTACCTGAGAGTGAGTGCAAATGTAACAATAAAATACCTGAGAGTGGGGACTGGTGTGTGGTGTACAAGGCCATGAGTGGATTTGCTTTAAAGTCAGACAACAGTGCCCACTGTCAGGCATCCTGCAGGTACATTCAGACATACTGTGAGGGAAGCCTAAGTCCTGTATTACTGTTTGCGCTGGGTGTGAAGGTATATGTAGGACAGGGCCTGGTGGGAGATGGAGTCAGTGAAAACACTCCTCATACAACACAAACTAAACAGCTCATCTGGGATTATGGCTACATGATAGTGGGATGGAGAGATGGGATGTGTACTAGCAAGATGGCTGACACTGGGGACTGATGTCTGAACCTATCACAACCGCCACATTTGCCTCTGGGATACAAACACCAGCCACCAGTGACAAATATCTTACAAGTACACTCACCAAATTTGTCTGGACAACACTCTTCATGGTGGCCTCTTGAGGCTGGTTGGGAGGAGGAGTGTAAGTTTCACAATTAGTGAGCAAGCACATAAACCACACTTCATCAATGTTCAGTGACACAGAATGACAGAAAGACGAGTGTGAGAACTCATCTGCCTCTGGAGTCAATGTACAAAATACATGATCTGTGTACACTCTAAGGTAAACAGTCACACATTTTGGTACTCACATCCATTCACATGTGTAGAATGAGATGAGAACAAGAAGCACCTCACTCAAACCATTCTAAAGAATATCAGGGAACATCAACAGACTGTGAGTGTGTAGGAAGCCACACCAATATTACTGCTAAAGACATGCACTAAGCCAAGTACCCTGGCCACAAAAATACATACATTGGGAGAGAAAAAGTACGTATGTCACCGTGAATTCAAGGATGTGGACAACAAACAACCCACCTGTGCCATTCACAAGGTGTAACATACCAGTCAATGTCTTTGGTCATGTAATGTCAACAGAACACAACATGCCTATTGATGCACATAGCTGGACATGTTAATTCATCCCTATCTTGTCGGAATGTCATTGTACCCCCAAACATAGTCCTGCATCATGGATGAAGGAGTCTATGTACATAAACTCATTATTCTATTCAGTTACCTGTGTCATGGGTATGATTTGTGGGACAGTGGACATTCACATCAATCATTGTGTCTTTCATGTCCCCACAGGGGGAGCTGGGAACACCACTGGAAGCAACCAGGACAGCCAGTCCCAGACTCTGCTCAACCAGGAGCTCTCCAGCATTGAGGTCTCTCAACCATCTTCAGACGACGAGGAACGACCTGGCCCATCAGGTGTGGGTCACCCCACAGCACCAGCAGCGACTACCTCAGGATCCTCTGCGACCACTCCCGCATCAGCTGACAACACCCAGCTGACCCCTACCCTGATGGACACAGCAGCCCAAGCCACCACTGACAGCTCAGAAACACCGGGCACTCTGGAGTTGGCAGACAACAACATCCCTGTCATCGAGGAAGGAGGCTCAGTGTTGAATGGGCCAACACCAACTGTGCCTGCTCCGGTGGGTAGGGGTGATGGGAGGGGACGTGGGGACCTGCACTGTCATGCAGCTGGTGCTGCTGATGAAGAGCACCCACACCTATCCAGAATCCTCAATGAATATGAGGGTTGGAGCGGTGATTTTGGCTAGGTCGTTGGGATCCTCAGGATCATGCAAGAGCAGCAGGCAGCCCTCTATGTGAAAATGTATAGCTACATGAACAAACCTGATGACCTGACTGCGGTGCACAGGGACATTCTCACCTGCCTCCACCAGATTGCCACCAACATGTCCACACCTCCCTGTGTGCCCACAACATCCGGTGCATCAACATCTTTTTTTTTTTTTTAGTTATATATAGCGTGAACTAGACCCGAGAAATCGGGTATCCGAGCGCTTTGCATGAGCACCAGTTTCATTACAGAAGGACACATTCATTTTTGTTAGGCACAGGGAGATTAAGTGATTTGCCCAGAATCACAGGATGTTTTAGCGTCGTTGCCGAGACTCGAACCTGGTTCCCAAGCTTCGAGGTCGACCGCTCTAGCCGTAAGGCTACATCCTCTCCCCTAACATCTGCACCAGCCACAGGGAGGGATGTGGACTCTGGTAGAGAGCCCCCTGCACCGCTGCTGCCTGTGCCTGAGGGTCCCCCTGCAAAACGTGGAAAGGGTCCTCCGAAGAAGAATCCTTGAGAGACTGATGTCTACGCATCACCCCGAGGAAGTGACAACCTGCTCCCGATATCCTCCATTGTGTGCCAAGCGTCCACTTTGTTGACTGTCATTGAACTGTCCCACATTGGCTGGAGGGTCTAAGTTGGACTAAGGACTCAAATAACTATGTATCAACTTTGGAATAATTCATCTACAAACACTACCAACTCCTATCTGGCCTTTGTTTTGAATTTTTTTAACACTCCACCATGGTGTGGAATGATTTAATTACGTCATGCACAAAAATAAATCACTCTGCACAAAATACTAGCTCATGTAGTGACTTTGAATCCCAATTGTACAAATTGAAATAGTGTACAAAATCACGAAGAAGAAAGTGTCAGTAACATTGGTAACAAATCACTTCATAAATGTTATCACTGCATTGTGGGTGAATGTACCTTGTTGCAGCAAGGTAGATAGGCACAACCAGGTTATCACACAATCCGTAGGACATGTTGCAGAGTCAATGTAAGTCTATTGCCTAAAGAACTAGCACCTATTGCAAGCACAACCAACAATCGTTGTCAGCAAAACAGATCATCATGGAACATGTTTAGGTTTGTAACTAATATTTGGATGTGTTAAAACAGACAACGCACACCTCAATGTGGAACACAGGTTTATTCTCCAGATACAACCAGGTGCCTTCACAAAAAATAAGATTGCATCACACTGTGTCAAAAAGCCGAAAAGATCAAAAGATGACCATCAGGTCTGAAGTAAGTGTGTGCCAGGGAATTCAAATAACATTCACTGTTGGAATCTGTCGCTGCATCATGGGTCTGGGAGGTCACAAGTCTGCAGAAGACAAGGCAAAGTACCCTGGTAAGGAGAAATATGAAACAAAGTCAGGAAAGCAGGACAAGTTTACAAGAGAGTTTCATCAAATGCACAAACGTGTCTGTGTTAACACTAGCTAGGATTCATGTTAGCACTGTACCTGTTAACATACAACATTCATTGAACCATTACATTTGAAAGATTCATGTTAATTATCATACACTCACACGCATACATACACATGGTATACCAGCAACACACAAGCAAACAATTGGGCTTTTTCACCTCCTCTCATTGCATACTTACACTCATGTGAAAAAGTTGGGGATGAGTTGTCGTCACACATCCATGCCCTCCACCTCATCACCACTGGCAACATGTCCCAGTCATGGATCCTCCCTCGCTGGCGGATGCTGGTCTCCATCATCCTGTATCAGAGGTATTTCCTTCCTTATAGCCAGGTTGTGGAGCATGCAGCAAGCTGTGATGATGTTACACACCTTCAATGGTGCATATTTAAGGGCTCTCCCTGTACGATCCAGGCAGCGGAATCATGTGTTCAGTAGGCCAAAAGTACGCTCCACCACTCGCCTGGTCCTTCCATGCGCCTCATTAAACCGAACCTCTGCAGGGGTGACAGGGTTACGGAGTGGGGTCAGTAACCAAGGCTGATTGGGGTATCCAGAGTCTCCTACATTGAACACAGAAAAGATTTCAGCTGTCTGCCAACAGAGCACTATCTGACATACAAACAACACACACCACAACATAAACATACATCACCTACCAACAAGCCAGGCACGGTCAGGTTGCAGCTGCGACATCAAATGGGGGATGACACTGTTCCTCATGATGTACACGTCATGTGCAGAGCCCGGGAAACGTGCGTAGACGTGGGATATCAACATGTAAGCCAGACATACCACCTGCATATTGATCGAATGGTAGTGCTTGCGGTTGCGGTTGCGGTATGTCTGCTCATTTGCTTTTGGTGGTATTAAAGCAACGTGTGTCCCATCAATTGAGCCTATGACATTTGGTATCCTTCCCAAAGCAAAAAATTCCCCCTTGATGTCTGTCAACTCTCCATGTTTCGGAAACTGAATGTACTGGTCAAGGTACTGTATCAATGCCTCCAACACATCCCAAAGGACATGGCTAAACACGGTCTGGGACATGCCACCAGATGTTGCCACTGTATATTGGAATCACCCCGTGGCAAAGAAATGGAGGGCTGCCATCACTTTCACCTTGGGGGTCAGCGCAAGAGGATGTGTGCGTTGAGGCTGCAAATGCGGTGTCTGATGGTATCCCGTTCTTCCATGGTCTGGAGGTCAGGGAAGGGCCTGCAGACTGGAGGACATCTCTGATACCTATATGTAGGGTGTAAACAGAGTTGGGGTCACTTTACAATGTACAAAGCAACATGCATTGAGACAAACTGAACATGGATTCTGAAAACAAATAAAGGTACAGAACATTGGAAATAGACATTTCTATGAAAAAGGCTGACCCTAGATACATATCACAGGATCAGTACCCTTCTCAGACATGTTACCAAGGGATGGGGACACAGCAATTAGAGTGCTGTACACTAAAAAGCCTCTACTGCATGTCACCGTTCATGTGATCAAGCATCTGATACTCCACAACTCCACATCAAATTGGCCAAGACATATTTTTGTTACAACAATTACAAGGTTTGTAGGTACCCACAATTCGATCATGGAATGCCAAATATGTGGGACACATGATACACACAGCGTCTCACAATGAGAATCATGCACACCACTGTCACAGGGAGGACACTGTCATGTTGTCATGTCTACCAAACACATACAATCACATACACAGAACATGAACAATGTAGGTGTTGCATGATTTACTCCATCATCCATTTAAGTCTGGCACACAAATATACACTGTTATTTCAAATAACAAACACAAGCTGATGTGGCTGATTAATGTCACAGTCTACTCATTCAAATATTAATGCTTTCTACATGACTTCACACACCCAACATTTACAGTCAGGAATCTCACAGAATGCACATTGGGTTACACAGTCTCCAAAAGCAGTGAACATGTAAAGAAAACACCTGTGTATACCCAAAAACTCATTGGTACTGTGATCAAGCCTAGGAGGGTAAAATGAGTAGATTTGTCATAATGTTGGTATTAGCCTAAAAAAAGTGTGTCATGTGCCCACTCAAGGTTAGCTCCTCAAGGGAGTGTGAGATATTTATTTAAAGGTCAATCTCATCATGAAAAAACTGTCTACACACATGTAAAGCACAAAAACACATCAATTACAGGAATGTCTGCCCTGCCGACCGATTATTGAAAGGACGCGGTAACCACATCCTAACCGATTCTGACTGAGCCATACGCTGCAAGTTATAATGCTGACAGACACAGGTGAGTATTCAAAGGACACGGTAGCCGCATCCGAACCGATTCGGTCACAGTCATTGGCTGTTATGGTGAAAGGCGCGGGTGAGTATTGAAAGGATGCGGTAGCCGCATCCAAATTGATTCGGTCACAGTCACTGGCTGTTGGTTGTTATGGTGAACGACGCGGGTGAGTATTCAAAGGACGCGGTAGCCGCATCCGAACCAATTTGGTCACAGTAATTGGCAACGTTGTGCATTGGACCGATTCGGATAATGCGACCGACGCGAACCTATCGCTTTGTTTGCATGGATTTAAGACCGCCTCTGCCTTTGAGATATAAGTCTGTCTGTTCCCTAGAGACTTCACTTAACTGCACTACCTGCATCATTCTTGCACCTCCCCATCTCTCCGCTGCTGTTACCACATCCCCTAGGAGCTCCTATGGCACGTACAGTGGACAGGGCCCAGCTTTCAGCGAGGAGGAGAACCAGACCCTGTTGGACACCCTCCTGCCACTGACAGCCAGCTCTATGGCAAACCAGAGGAGCAGGTGAGTGATGATTACACTGCATTTTCTTTGGGCATGTGCAATCACCATGCAATACTACCATTAGGAATCTCATTGGCAAGCATTGGCAAGCATGTAAAATGTTATCTGTAACTTTAAAAGTGTGTAGATAACTGTTCTGGGCAAGTACACTGCTGTAGAAGTGTGTGTACTGGGGTGAACACCTCATCACTGTTCTCATGGGAAGGAGTCATCATTGAACCCAGGACAACTGCACAGAATGCCATATGCTTAGCCCTTAGACATTGTTGCCAAACTAAGCATTAACAGTGTGTACAGGTGTCTGACTCAGAAACATGTTGCATGTGCACTAAGATTCTGTCACCATGTCATCCATACAGGTCAATTCACATGAGAAGGCCAAGATTTGGAAGACCATCGCCCGGAAGGTGCGCTCCATGGGGTTGGAGCTGCGGCGCGTTCGTCATTGCTGGAAGAGGTGGCATGACCTTCGTGGCTGGGCCAAGAAGATCGCTGAGGTCCAGCTGGGCCTGTCATGTCCTGGCAAGAGGGGCGGGCACCGAACACTGACCACCCACAGGCTCCGCATCCTAGCAATGGTCTTCCCTGACCTGGATGGGCAATTGAATGCCAGACAGCAGCAAGGAGGGGGTGGGTAGGTGCATTGTTGCACAGCTTTGTTAGACATGCATGTTACAGTACCTTAGCCTGCTGCTCCTTTTACTGGTTGTAAGTCAGCCAAGCCCACTGATCCGTTTTGTAAGATGCATATGCACAGGGATAATTTGATGCCCAGTTATGTCCCTTTCATCAAGGAGATGTGAGTCAGTTATGTTCAGGGAAGTGACCATAGTGCCATGCTCATGTGATCACCAGACATCACAGAAACGTCTGCATGGAGGTAACCTTCTGGAGTAATGCAAATGCCCAACGTGTGCCAGACATTGACTAGTGTATGACCTGTTCTCATTGTGGTTTCCACAAATGTGTGAGGCATGTTGTTATTGGAACAAACAAGTGTGAATAGGCCATGCTATACATCCCTACAGCTAAACTTACCGCGTTTGCTGCATTGTGTCCTGCCACATCACCGGGACCACAATCGCCAGGGGGCCTCGCGGCACGCAAGCCGCCAACCTAGAGTCTTCGTGCCTGGAGGCGCTTAATTGCCAGCAAGGACTCCCGCAGCACGGGAGCTAAACTTACCGCGTTTGCTGCTTTGTGTCCTGCCGCATCACCGGGACCACAATCACCAGGGGGCCTCGCGGTACGCATGCCGCCAACCTAGAGTCTTCGCGCCTGGAGGCGCTTAATTGCCAGCAAGGGCTCCCGCAGCGCAGGAGCTAAACTTACTGCGTTTGCTGCTTTGTGTCCTGCCGCATCACCGGGACCACAATCGCCAGGGGGCCTCGCGGCACGCACGCCGCCAACCTAGAGTCTTCGCGCCTGGAGTTGCTTAATTGCCAGCAAGGGCTCCCGCAGCGCAAGACGCACACGGGCGTGCCCGGGCCAAAGGCGGGCCCGTCTGCATCCGTCCGCGTCCGGACGTGGCTGGGCTGGGCTACCCTGCTTTCACTCGCCATCCTTCAATAGCCATCAAGGTGAGTGCTACCCCGTGTTAAAGTAGCAATTGTTGCCCTAGAATCTATTATGGGAAAACGCACTGGGATGCTCTGCCCTCGTCCGACAACAAGCATAGACAGTATGTTGGAAAGAGCAATAAACATAGTCGCCAATGAGATCGAGTTAACGGAAAGGCGCTTGTCACTGGGAATTGTGTCAACACAGTCTGGCCTTATGGTAGGGGCGGCTTCTATTGACTCTATTGACTCAGTGGCCTCTCCATCTATCCCTAGTGTACAGCCTATTGCTTTGAGCACTACATTTCCTTCTACCGCCCCAGGACTCTGTAGTAGTAATGAGGTCTTACCTAATGCTTCTGGTCATGGAGAAAGTACTGTTAACTCTCCAGGTACTTTGGATCCAATGTCAACCTCTGCTGCCCCCGGGGCTAAACGTAAAAGGAAGACGGCAAAACCTTCTTGTTCAAAAAGGAAACAACCCCCTCGTGCTATTTTATCTAGCACTGCTTTGAGCTCTTGGATACAGGGCCCTTCACTCCCCGCAAACACGGTGACTGTCGAACCTGCCTCTACTAAGGTTTCAAGCAGAACTATCTCTACTCAGACTGATGATGTAATTGCTCGTCCCACTTGTAGCAAACTTGGTGACATCTCTATTGATATTATTGTGGACACTGTTGTTGATCGTATCAAAGATTTAATTGACAAAAATGTTACCACATTGTGGAAACGTTTAGATCGCTTGGATACCTTGACTAATAGAATAAGTTTACAAGTCAAAACTTCCAAGCCTGTCACTTCTGATGGGGCGAATTCTAGTTTGATTAATAGTGATATACTTACTACCAATCCAAAGCCGCAAGCACCAATACCTATCCCACCTAACGATACCTGTGATACCTGCAGTAAAATCAAGGGATGTTTCCTATTAGAATCCACCACCATCAAGGATAATACATCTACTGCTGGTACTGCTAGTAGTCTCCCTGCTATAACCCCTTTTATGCCATTAGTCTCCAGCGCTATGTCGCGGAATATCCCGGGAAGCGCTAAATTAGGGGCGGGGACACAACGCGAGGGTGCTTTAATCCCCGTGAGTATGGAAACCTTGGAGGCAGCAGAGAGGTACTAAGTTTACCCCCGGCAGCATGTCCTTATGTTCTGGTCTTAGCGGGGGTACCTCCTCTTAGAAAAAACCAGGTGGAGTCATGGGTTCAACTGCGAAATAAAAGTGCTGACTGGCTTGTACAACATAGGGGGATTCGGCCAGTACACATTAATGATATCATTATGGTACGTAGGGTTGGGTGGGTTGGCTCATCCACAAAGGATATTGAGGGTGACTGTATTGTCATTCATTTTCGAGACCCGTCATTTGTAAGATCTTCGTTGACGTCACAGGAGTCAAATACCGCCAAATCAACCCACATTTGGTCATTGCCGCTAGGTTATTTTTATAAGCCATTCCCGGGGCCCATAGTCAAGGACTCTTTCATCCTAAACACACACAATAGGTTCTCTCCATTGTCTGATTTAGATAATCAGGATTGACTGGCTCCTTCTGTGGTACCTGATAACCCTTTTTCTGAATGTAGCCCATTTGATGAGATTACCTCCTTACCTAATATGCCCGTGTTCTCAGGCCACCATATTTTAGAAACCTATCTAGCTATCCCTGTTGTCGAGACAAATCCCAATCAACATCTAAATATATTAAGTTGGAATGTTGCTAGTTTGGCATCCAAATTGAACGCACAAGACTGGATAAAGATAGTCCAGAAATATGATATCCTGTTGTTACAGGAAACCTGGGCCACACGAGATTTATATTTAGAAGGATTCAACTGTTTTAATCTCGTTGTTCCCACCCCTAAGGTTGGCCGCCCGTCTGGTGGTCTCTCAATTTGGGTCAATATTAATGCAGGAGGCAGTACAAAGGCTCTTGTCACCAATAACGACAAATTCCAGGCTCTGATTTACACACGGGGGGCTCCTATCTGCTTTATCAATTTTTATAATAACAACTTTCTCTCTACACCAAATGTGAACTTTGCCAATTTGTTTAATTTTATTGTTACCCTACAAAGCCAAAATGTTCATCATAAACTAGCAGGTATCTGTTTGGCCGGTGATTTCAATGCCAGGATGACAAGAGGGAATATATTGGACACAAACTCTTCCATTAATGTGATACCTTGTAACAGGGGGATAGAATTATCGGATTACTTGTTGAAAAATAACCTAATTAATGTTATGGAAATTGCGGAGGTACCCAATAAGGATAAGCATGTTGTGCCAACATACAGAGGCCGTGGCAGCGCTTCTATTATTGATTATGTTTTTATATCTCTCACCCTAGAAGATTGCTTGCTAAAAGCTGAGGTTATATCAACTGTCCATGGTGACCACAATCCCATGACATTAATATTAAGAATTGCCCCAAGGCCGAAATTTGTGAAAGAGTGCAGGGCAACTAATCTAGTAATCTCTACTGACAATTTAAGATTGATTTGGAGAGGGGTTGATAATAACATTTTATTCCCTAGAATGGTAAGAGAACACCTGCAACTTATTGACATCTGCCTGTCTCTAAACGATCATAACCCTGAGGTAATTGATGCTTTTAACAAACTCTGTGGGGGAATCAAATCAATGATAGCTAGGCCCATGGTGGAACCCCACTGTGGACCGAGATGGTTTAATCGTGATTGCTCTCAAGCAAATAGGAAGCTCCGCAAAGCCCTCACAAAGAGTCCGAGAGATCTGGCACTTATTAAATTTTTGAGGCAACAATATAAGACCACAATTACCCTACGGAAAGATGAGATCCTGAAAGAGCGCTGGGATAACCTTGCATGTGCTGCTAGGGTCAAAAACGTGAATGGCTTTTGGGCAGCAGTTAAAGAAATGAGGTCTATGGACCATACATTAACGCCCATAAGTTGTACCATAGTAAGTGAAGCATGGGATGCTCATTTCTCTAGGATTTACTTAGCTCCATTGCAAAATGAGTTTCAATTTAATCACCAAAGTGCTTCTAAAATCCAGATATCATTGATAGAAGTAGAGGATGCCATCCACCAAAGTTTGGGCAACAAGGCTCCTGTCCCCAACGGGCTTCCCATTGATCTCATTAAACACAATCCAGAGTTCTGGGCGCCCCTTTTACTAAATGTTTTTAATAATTTATCAAACGCTATGATTCCGGGCACATGGTCTACTAGTATTATCGTTCCTATTTTTAAAAAAAGTGACAGATCGAACCCAAGTTGTTATAGACCGATCTCCCTGATTGATAACACTTTGAAAATTCTCGGGAGGATCCTGTTTAACAAGATTAGGTTATGGGCCGAGGAAGAACACATTTTAAACTCCTGCCAGTTAGGTTTTAGAAGCAAAATAGGCACAGTTGAACAGTGCCTAAACCTTAATCTGATTATTGGAAAATACACCATAGCCCAGAAATCACCTATTTATTTGGCTTTTATGGATCTTACCTCGGCCTTTGATTATGTTAACAGGTCACGTCTATGATTGATTCTTTTAAAATACGGGTTGGATGCGGTTTTAGTCTTTTTTTTAGCTTATCTACATAGGGACTTGAAACCTCGAGTGAGGATCAGTAAAGGCGGGGAGGTTTCGAAGGACATCATTATTGGTAGAGGAGTCAGGCAGGGGTGCGTCTTGGCCCCCCTTCTTTTCATTCTATACATTAACGACCTTCATAATTCGTTGTGCGCACTCACTAATGATGTCCCTAGAATTAAAGGTAACATACTTTCCGCCCTACTGTATGCTTGCTGATGATGCAGTCCTAATGGGCCGCCCACCCGATGCATTACGCACTTTAGTCCGGGGTTTTGTAGATTTTATGGCTGGTTTAGAGCTTTGTACCAGTTTTAAAAAATCGTTTTTAATGGCCTGCGGTCCGAAAAAGCACCTTATTAACAAAATTACTACCAGTTCTGACTGTCTACAACGCACTTGCACTTTTCCCTATTTGGGGTTGGTATTTGCAGCTAACGGTTCCTGGGCTGACCACGTGGCACATAGTAGGACCAAATTTTCTAAAGCTATTAACTCTATCCTCTGTCTCCCGCAACCCAAAAAGGCAGAGGTGGTTTTAGCTATTACTAAAATTTTTAAATCACAGTGTGTTCCTACTGCTACTTATGGTGCTGAAGTTTGGGGCTTCGCAAAATGTAGTAACATTCAGGGCAAGGAAAATAGATTTTGCCGCAAACTCTTGGGAGCCCTAATTTCTTCTTCATATTATGTTTGCCATAAGGAACTGAAACTGACATATATAGAGGACTATATAAGGGCTCGCCCAGCCACATTTTGGCTTGCAATCTGGAAGAACCCGGCAGCGACTCTCACCCGAGACATAATAACAGATTGCCTTAAATGTGAAAAGGGTAGGGATATACCCTGGCTTGCCGCTGTCCAAGAGAGCCTAAATAGTGTGAAACTTGAACAATTTTTTTAAATCCAACTGATATAGAGCATATAAATAAAAAATTCCTCCAAGAGGCTCTATATACATAATATAGTAATGCAAGGTACGAAAAAGAGGCACGGAAAACGTCCTTTGCTAGGTATATGTCCCTAGTGGCAGCATTCCACCTGTCATCATACTTACCATCGAGTTACCTTTTAAAAACTATAGGTCGCTGGGAGAGAGGGTTGCTCTTTCGCCTAAGGGCAGGTACTGTGAAATTTTTACTCTGTTTTCCCCTGGAGTACAATGCTAACCTTGATCAATTGCCATGTCCCTGTGATGATCATAGTAACCAATCCATGCTACATTTTCTATTTTTTTGCAACTTCTATCAAAAATATACCAAATGATTTTTGATCCCATTTTTTAGGAAAACCTCTACAATCCATCATAAAGCAGCATACATGAAAATCCTTGAGTTGAAAGAGGACGAATAATTTTTTCGCGTGGGATCATTTTTGAAGATGGCAGTCCGCGCGCGTGCCTCAATGAGTACTTATTGAAAGCTGTTTTTATTGAGTGCACTGATCAGCAATTCATGTTTGTGGGTAAAACACCAAGATGTTGTGTTATACTGTCATTTATTACAATCTGCTGAGACACTACCCATGCATACTTCTAATTGTATCTTTTGTACTATTTTATGAAGTCGGATTGTCCATTTCCTGTTTGTGCCTCTATAATCCTATGTATTTCATACTGCTATTTGCCTTGTGCCCACAGAATCTATTATTTCCTATGACATTGCTGCTTCAATTTTAAATGTTTTTATATTTAGTTTTATGTATTCACTCGCTGTTATTGACCTGTGCTTTTATGGATATATTTATATTCGAATAAAGATCAATTGAACAATTGAACATCCCTGCAGCAGGAGACATCAAGATTGAGGCATTGGTGAGTTTTGCTTGCTCATTGTGCCACTGTTAGGTCACAGCCGTTGTGCTCAGTGTTATGAAATGTATCCCATGGGACAATTAAAGGTATGCTAACTCTGGTCATCTGTCACACTGGCCTGTCATATCATTGTGTGGAAGATTCCATTCTCTCAATTCAAAGGAGTGAGTCCATGTGTCTGACTCTGTAACAGTGACAGCACATGCCATTTACTGACAAACACAGGTGGTCACTGGTTGAAACATGGCTGAAAATGTGGGTTCTGATGTTAGATACACATTCACAACAGTTGTCATGTGTGTAAATGCTATTGACTATACACACTTGGGACTTTGTTAAACATGTGTATGATGCATCACTGTCAGCCTGAGAGGTGTAAAATATGCATCATCTTGAAGTGAATCAACAAAATGAGATGGGAAAAAAGAGCAATCTAAGCTTTCGGAAGTATGCAATATGTCTAATGGAAGTGAGGGACATTCAGACTTGGGCCATACAACTGGGGACCTCTACAGTATAGACAGGATTGGTACACAGTGTTGACTGGACTCATGAAGAATGGAGGTTCAGTAATGATAGTCTGTACAGACAGTGCACCCAGATGGGCCATTGGCATGGTGTTCCACCATAAGCATTGTGAAGATGCAGTTATTGGACTTTGAAGTGTGTTGACCATTGATCACATCTGAAAATGGTGAGCTGTTTACAATGTGCACAACATTCTGATTCATCCTCATGACACTGTGCATAGATGACACAAGACAGTTGGCCATGTGCCTCTAACCATAGCTATGCCTACTACCTTGGTGAATTCTCAATCAGAGTCAGATGTGTGATCTGACAGTAGAGAACCTAACTTACAGGACAAATGAGCACAATCACTGTTATCTGTGTGACATGACTCATGCAATGAGTACACAAGCTTTAAATTGGACAAGTATGTCATTTGACCTGTGACAATAGAGCCAATGTTTCCCAATTTGATGACAATGGATTGCAGAATGTATACCATGTCTCAGTTTAATTGTGTGAATCCTATTCCCATTGTGAGTTCTATACTCCCTTGCAGAAGATGAGATAGGTTTTTCAGGACACGAGACCGTCAGGTGCAAAAGACGATATATCACCTGCTGCATAGTGAAGTAGTCAACATTGTAGTCCTGGCAATTGATGTTGATACACCCAATGTTGCAGATAACCGCATGTGTGAGGGAGCAATGGTTGACTTGCAGAATGAAAAGTGCCATGTATGTAAATGTATGTAAAGGCGATAGCATTAGTAAAAATGTTGTAGTTGTTTGAACTCTGAGGACTTGTGATGTCACCTATGTGTCAAGTACATACAAATGACTTATGTGAATATTTTTAATTTTTATTCACAGCATCAGCACCGGCAACCGGAGGAGACAGTGCGAAGGATGTAGGGGGAGCAGATCGCCAGTCTGGGACCAGTGCCAAATCGGATGTGGAGGCATCCACTGGTGGGGAGGATGAAGGGAGCCACAATGAGGGCAGGTCTGCAACTCCACCTGCAACATCTGTGGACCACTCAAGCTCCAGTGATGACTCCCTGGTGGTGGATGACACAGGAAATGATTCCCCAACATCGGAGTCAACCACCATCACCAATCCTATCTCCATCCTCCCAGCTGCTCCCCATCCCACTGTCCGTGGCTGCTCCCATGGCAGGGGAACCGTCTCCTTTGGGCCAGGCACCTCACCCCCTGCCCCTGTCTCCCCTGCTACCCTCAGTGTGGAGGCAATAGACATCCTGAGGCATATCGCTGTGGGGAAGACATCAGGGCTGAATGCCCTCCATGCCCATACCACTCTTTTGACACAAATGTTATTCATGTAGGGCATTCACTCTGAAATGTCTGCCCTACACAGATCCAATCAGGCACTGGCCTCCACAATGATGGCAGCAGTGTCCCAGCTCCAGCAGTCCCTCCTCCTCCTACCTCTTTCCCATCCACAGTTCCAACTACCCTCCCTGACCCAAGCACACACAAACATACACATGCACACACCTCAAAAGCCACACACAGCACACAAACACACAGACACAAAGGCAAACTCACAGACATGCACAGTCAGGAGACAGACAGCACACTCACCACCAGGGACATACCACCAGACGACACACATGCATCAACAGACACTCCGCAGACCTCAGAACCCTCTGCCACCACAACCCCTGCCCTTGCCTCTCCTGTTCTCCCATCTGCCCAGAACCTCTTCCTCTGTGACCTTGGCCTCTTACCTGCCGACCCATCCACACCCCATACCAAAGAAGAACAAGCAACCCACCCCCCGGCCCAGACATCTAAATCTGCCCCCCCCACCTTGGAGAAGAAAAGGCAAACCCCCCACAAATCACACCGGTCTCCCAAGCCCAAAACCCCTCCACCAACCCAGACTACCCCAGCCAAGCCCTGTAACTCCCACGAAAAAAAAAAACCACTCCCAATAAGTCAGAGTCCCTCCCCATCCCTGCATATACTATTCATGATTATACCATCCCCAAGTTGGTTAAACCAAGCCCACCCCCTCCATTGAGCATTCCCACTACAGCTGCCCCCCCTCAGTCTGAGCCTGCCACTGCAGTGGACCCACTGCCCCCTCAATTGGACACTACCACTGCAGTGGACCCAACAACACCTCCTGATCCTATCACTCCCAAAACCCAACCCAGTCCTCCCTAGTTTTGTCCCATTGGTGCCTGGCATGCCCCTAGATGCCCCTCCGAGGGGAGGTGACCCCTTGGAGTTTCAGTGCAGGCAAGAGTTGATGGGCAGGATGTTTGTGCCCATTGCACATATGGACAAATATGGACTGGCCATTGACCTTATGTTGGTTATAGTATTGTTTTTAACATGCAGAATAAAGCATGTCTCCAGTTTTTTACTGCTGATTTCTGTGTCCCACAAATTGGTTATGAGTCAACTGTAAATCATGAACAATTGGTAGTGTAAGTATCCAATGATGATAGTATGTCATGGATTGCATGTGGTCCATGGAGTATGTGACCTTTTACAGTATGTATTCAAGATTTTATTGTCTACATTTGCTATGTGTCATCGTCCACATCAGTTTTGTCTATGAGGGTGACATGAAGTTGCCAAGCTTATCGTTTTACATCACAATTGCACATAGGTCATGCTTTCATATGTCAACATAGTGCAAATGTTTCAAATTGCAACAATTCAGGATGAGCATGCTGAATATGTTTGTGATGTGCAGAAAGTCACCTGTCTCACCATTACACCGGGGTACATATGGAGTTTGACTACGTGGTGGTGACTTTGAACACACCCATGTACACAAGGTAATGGTACAATACTTGTATGTGACTTGATAGTGGTTGACCCATGTCTGTGTCTTCTTTAGATCTGGTAGACTAGTGGCAATGACTACCTTGCCACAGGTGGCATGCCACTGTAGGCAATTTCCCTTCATGGCTGTGTACTCATGTGATACATTGCCTGAGCCCATGGTAAGTGTAAGGTGAGGAGTATTCTCACAGTCTTCAGATCCTGTTGCCTCATAGGACTTAACTTTCTGCAGATATTCCAGTTCTGCAAGGTGTCTGTGGTCTTAACAGCGCAAAGCAAACACAAGGAGATGATGGACAGAGCACTGAAACTTTTCAGACACTCACCCCCAGTCACAGATCTGGGTTGAATCCATCATCGTTGTTTAGCTCACTTCGCCTCCCCAGTTCAGACCCAGCTATATACAAATCAGTCTTGACCCTGTGCCACATAGGAACAGTCCAGCCCGAACTGCCAAGCCAGGCCTTCCCTTGCCACTGGAGACAAGCTATCCTGGCTGATGAGGGGTGACACCCCGAAACCGGTCTTAGGATGCTTGCAACCTGGCCTGGCAGTTCGGGCTGGACTGTTCCCATTGGGGGCAGGGTCAAGACTGTTCCCATTGGGTGCAGGGTCAAGACTGATTTGCATATGGCTGGGTTCAAACTGGAATGGCATGGGGAGCTAAAAAAATGATGGATTTAGGCCCAGAGCTCTGTACTGGGGTGAATATATGACATTTTTCTGCATTCGGTCAATCAAGTGTTCTTTTTGCAGTTGTGGTCTTAATAGTCCAGTGTTTTCTTATTCATATGTGAGTCAAGCCATCCTGCTTTGGTCTGGCTACATCATGTTGATGTTGTGTTTTGTCTGTGCAAACTTGAATTTCATATTTACTGCCACACATCATTCGTAGTTGAGCATATGATTTGCGTAGGTTGTCATTTGTGAATGACTGACAATGGTGTCCTTTTAAGCTATGCTTCATGCTGTTCAAGATCACACAGAGCTGAATTAGGGGTGCTGTAATGTCTGTTGGATTGCCCTGTGCTACATGTGGTAAGCCGAGTGGACAGTGAGTGCACAGGAGTGTTGTGGGTCCGTCTGCTGTGCAGATGCCACTGGAGCCAGTGTCACATCCATGCTCTCAGTTGCCACACAGTGGAGGAGGTGGGATTTATGAAGTAAAGCCTAGCTGCAGGTGTGTTTAGCAAGGTTAATGTTGCATGTGCTAAGCTGTCTGTCAGGAGGGGGCGGATGACAAGTACGAACGTATCCTAACAAACGTAAAACATCAGAAGCATACTTTAGGAGAAGGAGACGAAAGTAACCACGGGGTTAAACCTTTCGCCGTCTCCTCTCCCATGCAGACCATCACAGACCCCGCCCTCTACGGGAACCAACCAGCAGCCGTAGAGACCAGGAAAAGGAATACCTCGCGAGAACAGGGAGAGAGACGCGAGGAAGAATCCGGAAATGGTGGAAGAGACGAGGACGCAGAGTCAAGAGAACAAGAAGCGGACCACCGGCGAGGGAAAGCGGTGGACGGCTGGAAGAAGGGGAAATAAGGAGACAGAAATCTGGAGTGACGACTGGTGGAGTCCCCCAGGAGACACCTGCTTGCTGCCGCAGTTTTGGAGAGCTGCGGCCCCGGCGGTGAGTGAACGGGACAGAACTGGGGCGAACATAAGGGGTTCTTGTTTCGAGACAGTAGAAACTACAGGAGGGGATTCTGCATAAGGGGGAATGGGGCAAGGAAAAGGCGAGCACAAAAAGATATTGGTTTGCTCTCCGGTACCTTAAGTTTGGCCTCAATTCGATTTTGTTTTGGGGTGCTCTACACTGCCAATTAGAAGTAGGTCAGATCGAGGTACGAGTGGTGGCCTGAAGATAGTGGAAGGGCTGGTTTGTCTTTATTGTATTGGGGAAATGTGCCTCCTTTTTCTTTTAATTTAATAGTACTTTGTGATAGTGCAATAGAGAACGAGTGTCGACAAGAGCCATCCTGGTTGTTACGAATTTTCTTTGTTTTTTTTTATCTTGTTTCGGTCACTCCTATACCCTGCCCTCACTTAGAGCACCAAGCATACAAAAGCTACTTATTTTCACGTCTTCCCACCGGGTGTCGGTGACAGGTAGCACAATAAAAACAACAACAAATCCAAACACTTACCGCCCATATTCTCTTTCTTCTCTTGAGCCTCCTGGGGAGAACCAACCACTGAGGGAGGAGTATCCCGAAGAGAGGAAGAAAGAAGTCCATCCCTTCTTCAAGAGGATTCATGTTTACCGCATCATAGTATTGCGCACCCTTATCACTGTCCAATAAATAAGTCAACATTGAGAACCGTATACGGCCTCCTAGATTCTGTTTCTGCCCATTTCTCCGACACTGTCTCATACAAGTGTAGAGGTGATAGCGACTGGTGTTTCCAACTTTGATATGGAGTGGAGACTCCTACGTAATGGAGCCAGGACAAATTTAGCTATTGTCAGAGAGTGTAAGGTATAGGTTAAGTTCATGGGCAGTTCTTGTGTAGGAGACGTGAAGTGCCCACATTGTCCCAATGTGAGTGGTTTTACATGCAGGTGTGAATCAGAGTATGCAAGCTCGTTACACTGGTTAAATTCTGCACAAGGTATGGTAGGAATAGGTAGATGTGAGGGGGGTATATCCAGCTAGACATGGTCGGATTATGGCAGGTGATGAGAGCTGTAGTCTGTGGCATTATTGTGAGATATGACTGGAACAGTGCATTTACAATGTGTGATGTTAGTTGTTAATGTGCATAAGTCAATGTGGTTATTGGGCATGGTAGTCATATGTGGATGTGACAGGGCCAGAGTGGGACAAGGTTAAACTAGTCATATGTGACAAAGTGGATAAGTGTATGTAAAGGGTATACACCAGTTGTGTAATTTAGGGTGCAGAACTGTTAAATTTGAGGTGTTGTATAGTTGATGTGTGTTGTTTTTGCATCTGTGTATGCATGTGTTTTAGAAATGACAATCTGTGTACTTAAGCAGAGTCAGTGGCTGTGTGGCAATATGTGAATGACTGAGGACATATCCATTGAGCAATGTAAGTGCCTTGTTTTGAGATGTGGTGACGTGTAAAGTGTGTATGTCAGAGTGGGCGGTGATGCTGCACGTTGTGATATGAGTGCAGTCCAAGACATTACTGAGGGTGCAACTGGTGATGAGCGTGGTCCTTTTGACATGTTACGTTTGACTTCTGCTGAGGAGGTGATGAGTACAGAACATTGAGTGCATGGTTACTGCATCCAGGGTGTCAGGAAAATCCTAGCTGTAGTCTCCCTCCCTAGGCCTAAGATCAGTGTTTGGCATAAGGTTCGGAATTATCCACGCTGGAGACGGCAATTGCCCTACCTTCGAACTCTTTTGGCGCTCCTCTTGAAGACCTTCACTACTAAGGAGAAGTGCGGAATTCCAATATGGCGGCTACGTCGGCGAGAGAGGTCGGCGGTCTATGCTTCCTCTCTCCCTGATGTTTGTTGATAGCTTCACCGGCGCTCGAGCGCTGCTCTGCGCACTTCAACTGAATCCTCTCAGCGTTTAGCAGTGTCTTCCCTTGCGCTTGCCCTTTTTTGTGTCAGGAACCTAAACCGCTTAGCGCCTCTAAGTTCTTGTTTCTGCCTACTTGTGGGCGTGTTTTGGTGTGCACACCGAGGAGTTTTTTCTCCTCTTGTTAATTTGATATTCCTGACGTTTTCTCGTTAGAGAATTCCTTTTGGCCTCAGCAGTTTGTTTCCACAACATTCATCTTCTGCATTGCGCTTATCCAGGATATTATTTCCAGTTGGCATTTGTCTTTTCCCGGTAAGACAAGCTCGTCGGGACTGAATAATCCGGACTCTGAAGTAAGGTCTTGTTTTTCCCTTACGAACTTTCACAGCATGTTGTCACTCAGAGACTTACTTTAATTCAATTTCATCCATTACGAGTGAGAATCATATTATTCAGCATAGTCTACAACTTTTCTACTGAGAGAGGGGCTATAGTCTCAGAATAGAAAGGTACCTAGAAAATAGTCATTATATATATATTATGCATGTTTTAATAGAGAGCTTACATTGAGAATTGGTATATGTAGTGTTTGCTTGTGTCGCCCTCTACAGGTACTAGTCTACTCCATCGACCCCAAAGCAGGAAGCCCCAAACTGCTCTTGCAAGGTGTAGGAAGAACAGACCTGATTCTGAGGCAGTCTCTCTCTTCTCTCTCTTCCCACATTCCCCTTCCCCCTGTGGTGTGCAAACAGGCATAAATTCCTTGTCGGCAAATTGCGGGGGGAGTCGGAAAAATACTCTTCTGCTCCTGTGGAACCGGCTGGCACAAGGTTAGTCTGACACAGGGGGAGGACTACACTTCCCAGAAGCGCCAACGATGCCTTGACCGCGCACGGAGGCGTGAAATAAATCAACGGAGGGCTCCCGCGGGACGCCCGGTTACTGCACCCAGGGAAGGACTACATTTCCCAGAAGCGGCAGCAGCTGACGCCGCCAACGAGGCTTTGACCGTGCATGGAGGCACAAAATAAATCAACGGAGGGCTCATGCTCCGCGGGACGCCCGGTTACTGCATCCAGGGGGAGGACTACACTTCCCAGAAGCGGCAGCAGCTGACAACGCCAACGACGCCTTGACCGTGCACGGAGGCGTGAAATAAATCAACAAAGGGCTCCCGCTCCGCGGGACGCGCCCGGGTGCATGCCTGGGCAAAGACCGGGCCAAGACGGGCCCGTCTCAGCCCGTCATAGCCTGACAGAGGCTGGGCTGGGTCACCCCCCTTTCTTCTCGAAGATGGACCATTGAGCGTCTTAAGTTTGTGAGTGGACCTTCCTGTTATTTGTAGTTCTGTGGGATCTTTTAATCTGGAGACTCTCTTCCTCAGGCCATTCAGATTGAAGCACGGCTACTCCTTCTAGTGAGAGGCAGTCACGGCACAGCTTGCGGAACGTATTCAAACTTGTGTCAGGTACTCTGTGGCAAGAGGAGCAGGTAGGATCACCAGGACGAAGGCTGAGTGGATTTGTTTGTTTACTGTGGACCCCGCCCTACCTTCACTCACCAGATGTTATTGTGGAATTTAGGGGGTTAAAGGATCACAGGTGGGATCTGCCATTGTGTGGCGAGATTTATGTGGTTAAGACCCTGTTTCCACCGTCGACATCGACTGTCATAACGACGTTGCCATCTCTTGCATTTGGGGGTGTGGTTAGAAATCTGAGGAGGGGGCAGGGAGTGGGAGCTGTTGTTTAATTCTAGGGAATTCTTTCACAGGAATTTGCTGTTACATCCTCTCGGCCTGTGATTTTGGGTTTCCATGTTAAATCCCGGATAACCCTTAGCTTGGCAGAACTATAAAAGGTAAAAGCTTATTATATCAGTGTATTTTCTTCTCGCTCCTTGATTGGCAACATTACTCCGGTAATTTGAGCTGATTGAATCATGGGCAAACGGGAAATCACACCTGCTTCAAAACGTACTGGTACCACACTGGACGGCTTTCTCCAAAAAACTGTGGGGGCACTCACCAAGGAAATTGAGCAAGCAGAACGTAGACTCTCGCTAGCCCCGTCCGCTAACGCTGCCCTACCTTTATTAGCCCATGTAGACCCTAATGTGGACTCTGATGGTGTTGACAGTGAACAGAGGTCTCGAGTTCCAATTTCTCCCACTGTGATAATCAGGAATAATGACGAAACCCGGGCCAAAGAAGCCCAAAATGTGCCTGATTTTAATTCAATTTTGGTGGAGAAAAAATCCCCTTAAGTAATAGGGGGGAAACGAAAGAGAACTGTGGGGGGAGGTTTAGCACAGAAACAAAGGGGCGCCTCACCCCTGACTAAAAGAACAAGGCAGGATCCTGGAACAGGTAACAAGACTAAAAGAAGCATGGGTAAGGGCAGAGGGTCCACAAAAGATGGGGTAGATGTCCCCCTTTGTTAAGTCAGTGGTTTATTGGCCCCCATTCGGGAGCGTCTAGATCATATTGAAGACCAGCTTTCCCTTATGGTATGGGAGCTAACTAAGTTACCAGCTCATGCTACTCAAATGGATAAGGCTAACAAAACAAATAGCACAGTTGCCCCAACCAATGATGAGATGGCTCATAGAGCAATTACTGCCATTGCCCCTATGGAAGAAGCCCCTAGGGAGGATCGACCCACAGATCACCCCGTAAATCCCCCAGATCGTCCTCCTTGGGAAATAGTACCATCAAGGAACAGTCAAATGGGGGGGCAAATGGCCATGAACTCCTTTAGACAAAATCTCCCAACTGGGGTCAGTCGCCATCACCTGAATCCAAATTTAAAACATGTAGTAACCACATCACTTGGCGGGGTGGGTGCAAAGGATATACTTAACTTGCCTCCAGGCTGCACCCCCTATACCCTGGTACTAACAGGAGTTGTCCATCTTCTCATTGGCTGCCAAGAAAATTGCCAAAGCCTTATTAACAAATCAGCCCACTGGTGTAGTAGTAAAATATCTCCACAGTCAAATTTGTTAGACAATATTATTATGGCTAGGCGGGTGAGTTGGCTGGGCTACACGGCTAAATCTGTTGAGGGGGATTGTGTGGGTCTCAATTTTAGGGACCCTTGGTATGTGCGTTTCCTCCTGATGCGCCTCAAGTATACACTTGGGGAAAATGATCGCATAAAGGCCTATCCACTGGGTTTATTCTATTCACCTCATAGGGGTAGTAGCTTGAGCACAGGGTTCCCCTCCACAGGTTTAAGAACTCTTCCTCGTTTAAAGCCAAAGTTGTTCACTCACCCGAATCACTTTGAAACTCTTTCAGGTCTCAATAATAATGATTGACTGCAGGTTCTCCTTAGAGATGTATCGGAGGTGGGAGGTGAGGAACAGGCAAGTAGCCAGTCAGTCAGTCAATAACTTTATTTCGCCCATTGCGACCATAAAATTGCCATATGCATACAGTACAGAAAAAACATGATAAAACATTCAGGTTTAAAAGGCAATCTGTAACTACATGTTTTAAAAAGAGCAAACGTCATACAACACAGAGGTATGAGAGAAATCCACAAAAGTACAAATTTATACAGTACGGAAAATGAATAAGCATCGTACAAAATTGATCATTGGGATTAATGAGATCCAACTTAAACAGTGATCCCTATATGTCGAGTAAGGACCTCAAAAAGTGCCAGTGTCTAAAGTGCAGGGAGACCGAAGTTAGCTAACATATGATCAAAAGACAAGTTCGACTCAGACCGACTTGTACAAATAAGTGAGCAAGGTTAAAAGAATTATAAAAAGCGGCTAGAGTAATAACTAAGAACTATGCCAGCAAAAGCCTATACCGTACGATCTAAACAGCATGACCCGTCATGCAAACACAGTTCTAAAATTAGCTCAGATCCAGACTAAAAAATGGAAAAAGATACGTACTTAAAAACATTTAAAGGAGTTGAGATTTAAAGAGTTACATCTGTTACATGGTCAGTGCGTACCTCCTGCTGATCCACGTTTTACCTAGAAATTTAGCAACAGCACAAACAATTAACATGCTAGAGTCAGATTTTAAAATTCGTAAGCATTACTGTGGCTACGAGTGCCAAACTGTCTACAAACAGGAGCTATCCACCTTGATCTCAAAAGATGGTACCTCGGGCATGCAAAAAGGATGTGACTAATGGACTCGGCTGCAAGAGAGCAGCCAGGACAGAGCTGGGATGTGGAGGAGGACCAGGAGGCAGTGAAAGTGTGCACAGGAAGGAAACCAAATCTGAATTGCATGTAAAGTTTCCTATCCAGGCAAGTAGTAGCAGAGGGAAGGCCACGGATGATGTTAAACCCGTAGTGGAAGGGCCCGCACCTTCACTGCCCACTATACCCTATGCACCTACTAATACATTCAGGGGACCATCAAGTCAGGGAAACGTTACCCCTTCTCTTAAAATCATCTCTTGGAATATTGCAGGCAATCGCTCTAAAATAACTAACGAGGACTGGCTCGGATTTATTATAGGCTTTGACATCATTTGCCTTCAGGAAACCTGGTCCAGAGTTGACATTAATATAGCTAGGTATCATTCTTTCTGTGTTCCTGCTCTGCCCTCGTTTGCAGGGAGGGCTAAGGGAGGGATTGCGGTGCTCATAGCGGTAAAATATGGATCCATAAAGGTCAACTGTTTAAGTTCATCATCTTGGTACCAATTGATGATGATCTCCAACTTAATTAAAGTAAAATTCCTATTGGTAAATTGGTACCATAATATTTTTGACCAAAATGACTGTCAGGTCATTGAATCCCTACAAAATGAGATAACACAAGTCACTGGGAAGTGGCAACCGTTATGCATCCTTTGGGTGGGGGATTTTAACTGCACAATCTGTAAACATAGTTGCAATTGTGTGTGCGGGCTGATAGATACTGAGGATCAACCTCAGCCTCATGGGGGCGTGGCTAACAAGCCGATGGCGACGGACACGTGAGCTTGCAGCTCCGCACCGGCCCAGCTCATTATCCTGTTTGAAACGCTGTTCCCTCGGATCCGGGGGCATATATCTGGCCCCACCGAGACTGGGAGTGACTGGACCCATTTTTAGGCTGACATGTGTATCTGGGGAGCTGGGCTGACCATGTGAAGCGGTCGTGGAGGCGCCGGCCCAACATCCCCAAGATGGCGCCGATCACTGTCCCGGAGTGATTGACGCGGTGACTGCAGGGAGGACCTGGCTCCTCTCGGCGCCTGCTGAACTGTCTTCGGAAGTGCTGTGAGGAGGGCCGCTAACTTGAGGCTCCTTGTACGGGGCGGCTGCGGGACGCGCTGCCCGGGGTGATTTTCCCGCCGTGAGGATTTCCGCTCTGCGGCTGAGCCAGCCGGTGCCTCCCAGGGTATTTGGAGGCTGGATTGGGGCGGCTGCCCGCATCGGCACCAGGGCCTTGCTGCTTGGAGGGACATCGGAGGAGGCCCTCGCCTGAACTCACAGCCCACAAGCTCGTTGTGGCCCGCTGGGTCGAACTGCATTGCGACCGCCGCCATCATCGGACTAGTACGGCGAACTGCCGGCAGGGCGTTGCTGGAGCATCTGGCCCCATCATCGGTGAGTGGCAGAGGGGACTCCCGCTGGCGAATACGAGCCGGAGGCGTGGTGCGGATGAGTCCCCTGGCCCGAGTGAGTACTAACACGCTTGCTGGGGGTTAGGGGCCTATACCTGAGACTGCCTGCTCCGGGGCCCTGCGCTCGGTTCTGTTCTTGAGGGTCCCCACCCTGTGATACTACAGCCTGAAGCGAGGAGCGCCTGGGCTTTGCGTGCGGCTGCGAAGCCGCTGGGCCGGTTGGAAGAGATCTGCGTTGGGCGTAGAGAAGCCCGGACCACAGTCCTCCCGGGGCGGATACCCTGCACCCCTCGTCGAGAGGCCACTGGGGCACGCGACCTCGCAGGGCCCTGTAGCCTTCCCCTTGGCTCTGAGTGTGGCAGCGGAGTGCAGAGGTTGGGGCCCGCAGTGCAACATTGGCAATAAGCAGGGGTGAAGAGAAAGCGTTGATCTCACCCTGGTAGGCGATGCGATCATCCACATTTGTTTCCAGGACTGCGTGGGTGGTCACTACTGTCTCACAGTGCTTGACTGGTGGCGCTGCACTCCTGAGGCCATGGGGAAACTGAAAGGCAAGCAGACGGGGGTCCCCCGGGACCCTGACGACTCAGCGTCGGACCGCAGGTGGTGGGAGTCCCCTGAACCACCGGCGGACACTCTAGTCCAGCAACAATTGGCCCAGTTTTTGGAGGCGATAGCGGACACTAAAGACACCCTGCACCAGGACATTGCTAATGTGGCGTGGGGCTGGGGCTCCTCCAGGCGGAACATACTAAGTTGGCTGACCGGGTGAAGCGGACGGAGGCCTCCCTGGAAGACATGGCGCCAGTGCAGCAATCCCTCGCTACTCAGATGGGGGATATCACCCACAGGGTCCAAATGCTGGAGAAGAGAGCCGAAGACGCTGAAGGGCGCAATCGTAGAAATAATATACGAGTACTGGGGCTACCGGAGGGAGTGGAAGGTGCTAACATGATAGACTACCTAGAGGGCTGGCTTCGTGACACAGTGGCTCCTGATGGTCTGACTCAGTTTTACACCCTGGAAAGGGCCCACCGGGTGCCTGCCCGCCCTCCGGCGCCGGGGAGACCTCCTCGGCCGGTGGTCGCCCGTCTGCTGCACTATAAGGACAGGGATTTCCTACTGCAGAGAGCACGCACCACAGGGCCCTATGCGGTAGACAACTGCAAGGTGTCAATTTTCCCTGATTATACGCTGGAAGTCCAGCGCCGCCGCACGTCTTTCCTGGCGGTCAAGAGAGCCTTGCGTAACGAAGGGCTGCAGTACTCCTTGATGTTCCCGGCCCAACTACGAATAGCTTTTGATGGCACGACTCACTTTTGTGATGACCCCAAGGAGGCGTGGGACTGGATTGAATCCTACAAAACTGGCCGCGGACCGGCGGAGCGACAAAATTAATCTACCATGGGGGACCGGCGCTCACGGGGGTCGCAGAGGGCAGGGCGTTGACGCACTGTCCTGCGGGCGCCTAGTGCTTCCCAGAGGGAGAAAGAGAGGTCTCGGAGCTATTGCAGGATCGCCAGCCATCGTCTAGGGCAGACACTGGGTCGGAGAAGGGATCGGATGGCTCCGCTTCTGATGAGTCTAATACTGACAGTGTTAAATTGCTGCATGTTACCCCAGGAACTGCGGATGGAATTATTTGACTTCTCTATTCCCTTGTTCTAATTTTGTCTTGCTCTTTCTCTTCCTTCCTTTCTGCTGCTTGCCCACTTATTTGACCAGCCACTATTGTAATGATATCTCATGCATTGATGGGCCGTTGAGGGGGTGGGGGGGTCTCTGTCAGTTGTGGTTCGCCCCCGGATGCGGGGCATAATGTGCTGGTGCTGGCCTGGTGCTGCCCTATTAGTGGTACCGTAGTGAGATAACGCCGGCTCACTGCCGCATCCCCACTTGATCCTCTGTAGCTACTAGAGGGTGCTATGTGCTTAGCTAGTTTGGATAGGGACTAGTGTTTTAGTGCCTGTTCTGGGGTGGGGGAGTTGGGGGTTCTCTTTTTCTTCGTATTGGGCTGTTCAGGGGCCTCGGTAGTCACAGTTGGGAACCCACCTGGGTGTTGTACAATGTTTTATCATGGGATCACTACTTGAATTGAAATGTTTATCATGGAATGTCAGGGGCATTCATACAATGGTGTGGCGGCACAAGGTACATGCTTACTTAGTGCGTAGAGGGGTGCAAATCGCTTTCCTCCAGGAGACGCATATCACAAGACATGAGGGTCTCGCCCTGCAGCGCAGATGGAGGGGTCAGATTTTTTACATGACGTATTCAGCGTTTGCGCGGGGAGTGTTGATCTGGGTTAGGGCGGGGGTGCCTTTCCAACCGGTGCAACAGCTAACAGACCCGGAGGGGAGGTATGTGGTGGTTATGGGTCGTCTCAACGGTAGGGATGTTGTATTGAGTAGTATTTATGCGCCCAACAGGGAACAAGGGGCCTTTTTTAATCACTTGTCCGGGAAACTGGCGTCCTATCTAACTGGCTCAGTGATTATGGGTGGGGATTTTAACACTATCCCTGATATTTCTTTGGATAGATCGCACCCGCCTCTCCCTGATGCACCTATCCATAAGGTCTCTAAGGCCAGAAGGGATTGGCAACTCCAGTGGGGATTGATCGACACCTGGCGAGCGCACCATCCGGGGGAGCGCGACTATTCTTTCTTTTCAGCGCTACACGAGCTCCATGTTAGGCTAGATGCGATATTGTGTTCACCAGATATTCATGCGGTAGTCCAACATAGCGAATACCTTACTAGAACATTGTCGGATCATAATCCGCTACTCTTAAGGTTCTATTGGTCCCAGGCGCGCCCCGCAATTCCAACTTGGCGCCTAAACCCAGAGCTCCTAGAAGATCAGGTGTTTCAGGAGGTGGTGGGAACTGGCATTAACCAATATTTCCTCGAGAATGCGGGCACGGCCTCTTCGGCTGCTGTGGAGTGGGATGCCTTTAAGGTTGTGTTAAGGGGCCACTGCATTGCTAACATGGTGGGGGTGCGTAAGACACTATTGCAAGATATAGAGACTGCAGATCAGCACTTGTGTGCAGCAGAACGAGCTCGGCCTGAACAAGCTAGTGAGCAGGGGGATTTGCTGGAGGCACGGGAGGCGGTCGCTGCGCAGGTTGAACGATTGCGCTGTTTCGATTATAAACGCACGCAGAACGGGATAAATCTGGTGCATTGTTGGCTTGGTTAGCCAACCCCGCCCGACGTGGGACGGTCATTTTGGAACTGTGTAGTCCGACGGGAGAACTCTGCTATACCCAACAGGGGATAAACGATCAGTTTCTTACCTAATACACAGATCTTTATCGGAGTAAAGTGTCGCTGAACGATGATGTCCTTGGGGAGTTTCTAACTACGGCTGACCTTCCACAACTTGATAGGGCACAGGCAGACCTCCTAGGCCAGGCTATTACTTTAGGAGAAGTCAGGGGAGCAATAACGCATATGGCGAGGAAAAAGACTTAGACAGAGTTTTACCTGACTTATATTGATCTCTTAGCTCCTAAGCTAGTGTCTCTCTATAATGCGGCGAAGTGTGCGGGTGAACTGCCTATTTCTACCCGTGAAGCCATTATTATCCCACTGCTGAAACCAGGGAAATCACCTTCTGACAGGACCGCTTACCGCCCGCTATCCATGCTCACCACCGATTATAAGATCCTGAGTCGGATATTAGCGACTCGATTGCTCCCGCACATGGTGCATTTGGTGCATGGGGATCAGGCGGGTTTCATCCCGACGCGGAATACAGCCACCAATGTGAGGCACCTACTGCACATATTGGAAGCTGACTCCTACCCGACGGCATCCGCTGCCATTTTATCTGTCGACATAGAAAAAGCGTTTGACAGTCTAGAATGGCCCTACTTATTTCAGGTCATGCGCAGTTTTGGTTAGGCGATGCTTTTGTGGCTTGGACGGCACTGTTATACAAACTAACCCTGGGCGGTGAACTACGCTACGCTCGCGGAGTTTGCGTAGTTTCGGTAACTTCGCGATTCGCGTAGAGCGCGAAGTCACCGAGCACTACGCAATTTGCGGCGTAGCGTAGCTGTTTTTCTTCTTCGTGCGCTCAATATACGTTCTCGCGCACGCGGTAACGACCTACCGTGATTCTGCATTCGCCGACGTGACTTCCTATCCGTTCGCGGGCGCCACGACATTTGGAATCCGGCCGCACGATCCCGCGAGAGTGTGCGAACGCGAACACGTCATTTGGACGCGCGATCTGACTTCCGGCGGCAGTGTTGGTAAGATCGCGATCCCGAACACGAAGAAACTACAATCTGGCGAAGAATATCTCTTGAGCATCATAAAACCTTCTCGAAAATGATGATTTTGCTCCAAAAAACTCCTCAGATTGTGATTTGGCTGTAGTTTTTGTGCAAGGAGTCCTTTTTCTTTTTTTACTTTTTTTTCCAAGAGGAAGGAAGTGCCCCTGATTCTCAAACTTCCTGTTCCTGTCCAGCAGGCTCCTCCCAGTGCTTTGTCCATGTGCTGTTCACTTTCATTTGGATTTGGAGCAGGAAGGATCACTTTTTGTGTCTGTCTGCTGCATCATATCATTGGATTGGATTTGAGGACTTTTGGATTTGAGATTTTACAAGTAAGTTGGAGAATTGGTGTACTTGTTTGTTTGATTGGGGCTTGTTTGTACCTACATTTTTGGGGATTTTCATCGTTTTTAAAATTAATTGTTGTGGCCTCTAGTTTCAGTAGGGGCCTAGTTGTTTTTCTTTGATTGGAATTTCAGCCAGTAGGCCCAGAGCCAGAGGTACCCATGGGTGCATGTTTCTGTGGTGTCTGTTGAATTTAAACATCATGTAGGGCATGCATGGATGGCATTGGATTGAATTGGTAAATCTGGTTTTTGGGGTGTATTTCACTTTTTGGGTGTAATATATACCTTTGTTGGATGTGTGTGTGTGCTTGTTGTGTAACTTTCCAACCTTTCGTAGCCCTGTGGATTTTCGTTTTTGCATTTTTGTATTAAAGCTGTGTTGTTTAGCAGGCCTCCTTTGTCTGGTCATATTATAGGCCTGCTTGAGTTCATTGTTTTCCATGGCCTGTTGTGACTGTGAGTGACCAAGTGGCTTGGGGCCATTTTGTGGTGGTAGTTTAGTAGTGTGCTGCTTTTTCCATATAGGCCTGCATGTCTTTTCTTTGTTCCCCTTGGCTTATGCTTGTTGTTGTGGGTGGCCTGGCCATGTGGTGGCGGCCATTTTGTGGGACCAGCCACTGTGCTTTTGCCATAGGCCTCCAAGCTTGCGGCCTAGTCTGCCAGTAGGCCCATAGTTAGTCATCCTCATGGGTTGAATTGTAACATCATTTAGGCCATGGATGGCATTGGATTGAATTGCAAAATGTGGGTTTTGGGGTGGTATTTCAGTTTTTGGGTGTGTGTTAAATAAATAGGCCTTTTCAGCCAGTAAGTAACCCTGGGCGTTCAGCTCGCGGACTTTGGGCAACTCCGCACTGCGCGACAACGCGGACTTACACTTTTATCTTCTTCGCGCGCTCAATATACGTTTTCGCGCGCGCGATAACGACTTTTTGTGACGATCGCGATGCAGAACACGCAGAATTTACAATCTGGCGAAGAATATCTCTCGAGCAGCATAAAACCTTCTCGAAAATGATGATTTAGTTCATTTTGCACAAAAACTCCTCAGGTTGTCATTTAGATGTAGTTTGGTGAGCAAGGAGTCACTTTTTTTTGTTTTACAATTTTTCAAGAGGAAGGAAGTTGCCCAGAGTCTCCAACTTCCTGGTCCTGTCCTTTGTCTTCACTTTCTCGTTATTGTGGGTGGCCTGGCCATGTGGGTGGCGGCCATTTTGTAAAGCCAGGCATTGTGCTTTTGCCATAGGCCTGCATTGTCTGTCTTGTCTTCCTTTTCTTGTTGTTGTGGGTGGCCTGGCCATGTGGTGGCGGCCATTTTGTGGGACCAGCCACTGTGCTTTTGCCATAGGCCTCCAAGCTTGCGGCCTAGTCTGCCAGTAGGCCCAGAGGTAGTCATCCTCATGGGTGCATAAAAACAGTTTCTGTGTTGTCTGTTGAATTGTAACATCATTTAGGCCATGGATGGCATTGGATTGAATTGCAAAATGTGGGTTTTGGGGTGGTATTTCAGTTTTTGGGTGTGTGTTAAATAAATAGGCCTTTTCAGCCAGTAGGTAACCCTGGGCGTTCAGCTCACGGACTTTGGGCAACTCCGCACGGCGCGACAATGCGGACTTACGCTTTTTATCTTCTTCGCGCGCTCAATATACGGTTTTGCGCGCGCGATAACGACTTTTTGTGACGATAGCGATGCAGAACACGCAGAATTTACAATCTGGCGAAAAATATCTCTCGAGCAGCATAAAATCTGCTCGAAAATGAGGATTTAGTTCATTTTGCACAAAAAACTCCTCAGGTTGTCATTTAGATGTAGTTTGATGAGCAAGGAGTCACTTTTTTTTTGTTTTACCATTTTTTTCAAGAGGAAGGAAGTTGTTGGGTGGCCTGGCCATGTGGTGGCGGCCATTTTGTGGGGCCAGCCACTGTGATTTTGCCATAGGCCTCCAAGCTTGCGGCCTAGTCTGCCAGTAGGCCCAGAGGTAGTCATCATGGGTGCATAAAAACTGTTTCTGTGTTGTCTGTGGAATTTTGACATCATTTAGACCATGGATGGCATTGAATTGAATTGCAAAATGTGGGGTTTTTTGGAGGGTCTATTTCACTTTTTGGGTGTGTTAAATAAATGCCTTTTTTGCGTGTGTAATTATGTGTTGTTGTAGTGGTTGTCTAACTTTCCAAACAGTTTTTAGCCATGTGGATTTTAGTTTTTGCATTAAAGCTGTGTGTGTTTTATCAGGCATCCTTTGTCTGGCCATATATAGGCCTGCTTGAGTTCATTGTTTGCCGTGCCTTGTGCCTGTGAGTCACCATGTTGCTGAGGGCCATTTTGTGGTGGTAGTTAGTAGTGTGCTGTTTTTGCCACATAGGCCTGCGTGTCTTTCCATTGTTCCTCTTGTCTTACTGCTTCCAAATCCATCCCCATTGCCAGCTGCAGCTCCTGATGCTGCATACATCCCACGTGATGCACAAATGTAGGCCAAACATGCTCCACTACATTTTAGTTTTTGTTCTTTACTATTCTTATTCTTCCAGAGTGTACACACTACACAGTACACCAGGAAAGCCCCGGCCTTGTTGTCAAAGTCTCATAAATGGCTACACTGTTGTTGTTCAGTGAGTTTCTAAAAGTTAATAATTGAGGCAACCACACACTAAGTTCTATATTATATTAGTTTGATTTGTGCTATCATTTGACTGATGTTCTTCTGGCTTTTTTGCTTTTAGGTGCACAAAGACTGAGGAGGAGGTGTGTCATCATTGCCCGTTGCACTGCCAGAAAGACATCCTGCTGCTGTACACAACGTGACGTGTGACCTGACCAGACATCTCTGCAACTGCATGCTGCTGACATCTGAAGAAGATGGGCCCAAAGAAAGCAGGTACCAGGTCCTCCAGTACCAAGAAAGTTGCTATTGAGAAGAAGGAACAGAAGAAGGAAGTGACACTTAAGTCTGGTGTGCCGCCCAATACCTTTTTGGGGAAAAATAAAATTACGCCTGCAGCAGCGGTGTCCGGGGGCAAGCTGGGGGCAGCACCTCCGCATCAGTGGGCCCAACCCACCAACCCAGGCCCAAGCACATGAGTGTGGAAGAGGTAGCCAGCCTAATGGTGGAAAGCAGTGATGCTGAGCCTGAGATAAACTTATCGCTATCTCAAAGTAGTACCCAATCAACGCAGGAGGAAACACAGCAGATAAGTGGTCAACAACAACAACAGCCGCAACCACCGCCCGCAATAGTAGTTGTTGTTCCTCCCGAAGTAGGGGCAGTTCAGGAAATTGAGCCTCATGCAGAGGTAGAAGAAGAAGCCACTCATTCAGAAGATCCATTGTCTTCCAAATCTCCAGCAAGGAAAAGGAGGGGTAGTCCATCAAGTTCTTCGCCAAGCCCCCCTTCTGATGATCTAGATGCCACTTGGAAGCCACAAACTGGGTCTGAGAGGGAGACACGTCCCAAGACCAAGCTAGGGAAAAGGAAGGTTCCAAAAAGCCTTACACTTATGGAGGTCGATGTAGAACAGCAGGATGATGATGATGATGAGCCAGTCATCACGAACATCACTCCCGGCCCCGAGGAGATGGAGACCAACATTATTTCCCTATCCAAAATCGCTGCGAGGGATGTAGCATGCATACCTCCACAGGTAACACCAACACGACCTACAGCTTCCATATTTGCATTAGCAAAGGCCCGGCAGCGACCTACATCCAGCACAACCACCACCTCAGTAGAAGTAGGTAGTGGTACAGCAGCACAGAGTCAAATTCAACACACACCCTCCAGTTCATCCGGCATTGGAAGTGGCACCCCCAGCAGGAGGCAAAAGTTAAGCTCCCCAGTTTGGGACTTCTTTACGGTTAGCGAAAAGGAGGAGAACATTTCTATATGCTCCATTTGTAATACCTCTGTTAGTCGTAGTAAGCTTGGTACAAACTATGGTACCGGAGGCCAAATGACCCATCTGAAAAAACACCACTTGATCAGCTGGGAGGACCACCTTCGCGGCATAAAAACTGCAACTATTGGTGTTGGTGGGGATAAAGGAGTAGAAGATCCGATCACGGTGGAAGAGGAAGGACAGGGAGACATTCTCTCTGGTAGTGGTACACAAGGTCTCCCTGTCCCCAGCAGTGCAGTGTTAACGTCACCCACATCTTCAGCAACATCTCAGTGGCACAAGAGTAAGAGTCAGCCTGAGACACCAAGGAGTACCGCAATGAAAAAAAGTGTGTTGTTGAGCCTAAGAGAAAGGAAAACCATGCAGCCTACCATTATCAGCATGTTTGGGGGGGAGGGGCAGTACGAACGCAACCACCCAATAGCACGTTTGTACCTTGCGAAGCTGGCTAAAATGTTAGCACTGGACCTTCTCCCTTTTTCTTTTGTTGAAGGGGTGGGTTTTCTGGAATTTGTGTCAACCATCTGCCCAAAATGGCATGTTCCCAGCCGCTACTATTTTGCCAGAGTTGCTGTTCCAGCACTACATCACGACGTGCTGGAATTGCTTGGAAAAGCCTTGAAGCAGAGTGCTGTTCACAGTATCCACCTGACAACAGACATGTGGACCAGTTGCCAAGCCACAGATTACATGTGCATAACTGCACACTGGATCTCTTTTGCGGGGGTTAGAGAACAGATATCTGCTGGTGTTGACGCTGCTGAGATTTTTCATGCCACTCGCAAACATGCAACTGTAGCCATGTTTGCCATGGAGAAATCTCATACTGCTGCAAACATTTTGGAAGAGTTTAACACCAAGGTCTTTGAGTGGCTGCGCCCAAGAGGGCTTAAGATTGGTTTTGTTGCCACGGACAATGGCAGTAATGTAGTTAAGGCCATGGACGATGGTGGCTATTTCAGGGTCCCGTGTTTGGCACACTGCATTAACATTGTTGTTCAAGACTTTTTGAAAAATTAATCCAAAGTCAACAACTTACTGGCCACCTGCAGAAGAATATGCACACATTTCAGCCATTCTTTTCAAGCCCGGAAGCAGCTGAGGGTCATTCAACGTGAGCATAAAATGCCAGACAAAGCACTCATCCAGGAGGTGCCAACATGTTGGAACTCAACTTATTACATGCTTGATCGTCTGTTTGAACTGTACATACCACTCAATGCTTATGTCATGCAAAGATTAGAAGAACCTACTGTGAGAGGCATGACCGTTGAGATGGGTCAATGGGACCTCATTAAATGCCTGACTGAGATGCTACTTCCTTTTGAGATCTTCACACGTGAAGTCAGCAGGGAGGACTGTACTATGGGCCAAGCTATCCCATTGTTGCACATGCTAGAGCAACAGCTGAAGGAGGTGTCTGAAACGTACGCAGGTGTGGATGACAAACAAGACGCATATCATTTGGCGGAGACCTTAGCCGCTCGCTTATCTGCAAATACAAGGATTCAAAATAACATTGTGTCACAACAACATTACATTAGTGCCACAATTTTAGATCCACGGTACAAAGTATTTCTGAACAGGAAGGCAGTAATTCCTTTTTCGGAAGTGGATGTTGCCAACTACAAAACTTTGATAGCTGAGGAAGCCACTATTTTCGAAAACGAACAGCTGTTAATTACAGGCCCCCCACCCCAGGCCATAACAAGTACTACAGGGCATCCAGAGTCAAGTTCTACTTCAGAGCCTGAGGGCAGTGCGTTTGCCTCCCAGCAGTCACCTACACCAACAATAACATCAACAACAGCAAGAACAGGATCATCCACAGTACAATCGGCAACTGATTGGTTTCTACAGCAGGGGTATGGTAAGTCCAGTGCTGATGCAAAGGCAAAACAGGCCGAGCACATCGGAGCACCCCTGAACATTGAGCGGATGGTCCAGGCCTATCTGGATGACCCAACAGAGGTCTTCATGGATCGAAACCCATTGGTGTATTGGTATGGGAAAAGAAGCCAATGGACAGTGCTCAGCAGGCTGGCGATAAAGTATCTGGCTTCCCCTATCGCAAGTGTCTCTTCTGAGCGTGTTTTCAGTGCTGCTGGTGCCATTGTAACTTTGAAAAGGACCAGTCTCTCGCCCAAAAGCGTGGAGAGGTTAACCATGATCAAAATGAATCAGCACTTTATACCACCGGATTACAAAATACGTGAATCACAGCAGGAAGAGGAGAGCGACTTGGATGACGTAAGTAGTGGGTTACAGGACCTACTTCTGTCCGAACCACCAGAGTTTGAGGACGAGCTCCTCTTCCCTGACAACTAGGCTTTCAAATTGTTACTTTCTTCCTTCCTTTATTTGTCTGTGTATCTGTCTTTCTGGTTCAAATCAAATCACAACAAATCCATCACCACCGTCTTCTCTTTTTATTTCCCTATTGGAGTTGCACGTCTGTGCATTTAACTGTCCACTCTTCAGAGTCCTGCTTCATCTTCCTGTCTCGCCCTAATTAGTACATTTCCATCAAGCCAGAGTACAAGAAATGTTGCCTTTAACAGTCCCTCCATAAGAAGTGAAACGTGACTATAGCTATCCTCCGTTTTGTTTCCGAGCCGAAACTCATCAGTGTCCGAAGGCTACCGCCTCTGCAGGCATCCATAACTCTTCACTGTCAGAACTTGGGCAGGCATCCAATAGTAAACTCATCACTGTCCGAAGGCTACAGCCTCGGCAGGCATCCAAAGCTCCTCACTGTCAGGACAGAAGGTACTTGGCAGAGAAAGACAAGACTCTTCGAAGAAACTTGCTGACATTTGTGCAAACTCAATTGACCAGCAATGAGCGCTACCCAGGCCGCGGCTCATCATCACAGTGCTGACCATGTGAAGCAACTTAAACTGTGACAAAGTGCCACAGATGAATAAGACGAAAACCGAAACAGCGACTAACACTCAAAATGAATGTGGACTGGAGTAATGATGAGGCCACTGCCCCGTTAAAAAAAAAACACACACCTGTCAGAACTAGGCATCTGATGATCTGACAGGCAGCCAAAGAGAAGAGCAAGACAGGTAATGATGGCATGCATTGGATGCTTGCAGACTCTGAGCGATTGCTGTTGTTTGTTGTGTTGATGTTGTGCATGAAGTCGAACTCTACTCTACTAGTTAATCTACAAAGTGCAAGTGACTCAAGTGACAGTCAATGTTTCCCTTCTTGTTGTTTAATAACCAAATTATACTCCTACTACTGCAGGTGCAGGCCAATATCTGTTGCAATTTTTTAATATGGAGTATGGACTTAATCGGAGTCACTACAGACTGAGTTGGAGTTGGACAACACGTACCACACCATGATGATGACCATACTATCTTTGCACGCAGTCAGTCAGTTGGATCGGAGATGATTGAAGGAATAACTGCGTTTCATGAAGTGGCATAAGGTAAACATAAACACAACAATTCAACAAGAAAGTAAACACAGCAGACCTACATGTCCATGTAGTGGTGGAGTCGAGTGTAGTCATATGACTGACAGCGGCGCATTGATTTTGTCACTTAATTTTGAAAATGCTAGGTTGCTGTATATGCCTTTTGTCTGGCTCTGTCAAAAATTAAGGTAAATGGAGGTTGGGTCACGGGCTGGTGCTGTGGTGGGCCTGTTCTGTCCTGTTGTTGTTGTAGCTTAATGCTGTAAACAGAATATACACAATATATCCAAGCCGCCTCAGTCTGAAAGTGTTCTCTCTTCTCTTCTTGGACTCCACCGTAATTGATGCTTTTTTTTATTCATTGATTTTTCAATACCCCTTTTGTTTTTCCATCTACACGTTACAGGCCGGCCTTTACCCAGTGCTATACTGGGAGTCACAACTCACACTTACCTTACCAATCCGGATCAGGCAGGCAGTGGCACCCAAGATTGATGCGCGGAGCGTCCATGGAAGATAGGACCAAGAGGAAGGACGAGATTCAACTCCACAATTTGACCAGGATAATACAGTAACTTTAGTATCATTCATCATTCGTCTTTTGATTAATTTGAATCCTTTTTTCTCTTCAATCATTACGACTGTGTGTTGTTGTTTGTTTGCTAATTGATCCCTACAACTATTTTTTAATTTTCTTTGCTATCTTTAAAAGTAAGCCCAGTACAACATGGAATTTGGGTCTCTGAGGGCATATTACAGGCAAGGCAAATTGCATAGAATATACTGCTGCCCTGTACTGTCTAATTGTCTAGTAGTAGTTAGTAAGTACTACTCATTAACCATCAAGTTATCTTCATCATCATGCATGCATTTCCTTTTTCTCCCTTTATAGATTTATTGGATAAGATCATGGTCGTCTGCCAAGATTGTGCTTTGCTTTTGTTGTGTCCATGCGTACTGTTTTTCTTTGTCAAACCTTTCCCCAAACCCCCCTTCCCATCCATTCATCAAACCCTAACCCTCTTCCCCCGGGCTGTGATTTATATTGAGGTGTGATGTGACTGCATAAAATATACACCAATTGATCACACGCTTGCTGGGGCAGATGTGGTGAAAGCAACACTAATTCAATTTCAAGGCAGGGCGAGGAGCTTCTTCTGCTTGCCCACCCATGCTCAGTCTATGTGCAAGCCAATTTTTTTTCCAAATGGACCGTCACCTAATAGTACATCATAATTAATTGCCGGCATTGATTGGATTCATCATCAAACTCCTACCACACAGCAGTAAAGGTTACGAATTACGATTGTGTTAAGTTAAGTGACTCACTCGACACAACTACAGTTTGTAACTTCTTGTACTAGGCTGTCCCCGCCACCATTATGTTTTATTTGACTTTAGCAGTTGCAAATGCAATATTGTTTGTTTGGCAGTCTTCTTCTGTACTGTATTTTACTTCGTTCTACTACTCCTCCCACAGTCGCTCTCAGGCAAGTGACTGTCTCTTTTTTATTTTTTTTGCAAATGCTACTGCCAGTGTCTACTCTACTACTACCACTACCACCACGACCATGGCATCTTCTCCATTCTCTTGGGAAACCATGCAGCCATCGCTGTGCCGAACTTAATTATCATCAATCACAGGTAAGATAAGTTTGGTGGGAGGTATAATGGACTAGGAGGAGAGACTGACAGTACTAGTAGGACAAATAACTCAGTGAGGGGTACCGCATCTATCTGTTTGTGTTACATCATCAGCAGATTATTTAAATCAAACACTGGCTGCGGCCCTGCAGCAGCAAGGAAACCATGTGACGTTAATTCGTAAAACAGTAACCCCCCACAAAACATTAACATTGTATGTTTAAGTATAAATATAATTTATTACCCTAACAAAAATAAACTATCCCACACCTGACCCACCCCTCTCCCTAACCCCAACCAATGTCCAAAATGAAAAAAGTCCAAAGAATGTCCAGAAACCCCAACGCCCAATTCCCACCCACCAACAAAAGGAATAAAAAGGGCAATCCAACAGGGTCCTATAGTTCTTATATTCGGCGGGCTTTTAGGTGTTTGTCCACCAGTATTTTGACACGCTCCTCTAGTTGCTCCTCTAGCCGTGACATCCGGAGGAGCATCTGGCGGCGAAATGCCCTGCAGTGGCATCCAGGGTGGGGGACAGCAGTGCTGGCTGCTAGAGAATTGCGGCGGCGGGCGGCTGCCAGACCGCTGCGCCGTACCACTGGAGTTGGGGCCTGGCTGGGGCCCGGGGCATCGGACGAGGCTGCAGCTGCTGCCGCCTCCTCCTCCTCCGCCTGAGCCACCAGCCGCCGGTACTCCTCACAGATGGCCTCCAGTTTCCGGCGCCGGGCCCTGGCTGCCAACTCCTTCCGGGATGGTTTTTCTTGGGAAGGAGTACTATCTATATCAAGAAAGATAAAGAATATTGTTGTTACCAGTACTCTTAGCAAAACAGTAACACAAAATTAATTCAACACATAGTGGCACAGTAGCACTAGCAAGAAGCACAGTACATAACATTTGTGGTAATAATCTATCTATCCTCCCACTTCCTTGGCCTCTAACATTTGTGGGAGTTTCAGGCATTATACTAGCACTATGGACTCCAGTACACAGTACACCAGTCTTCTTCTTATCTCTAGTTTAGTGAAATTACATAACCTGGTTGTAGCCGGCATGCCAGCTCGGTCATCTATGCTTGCACCCAAGACAAACATACGAGTCATGATGCAGACTCACGTTAGTTTTATTTACTACTGTCTGCAGGTGGGGAAGCTCGTATTTTTCTATTACGGGTGGCACTGGCCATACTCTCTCTGTTACATGAAGGGCAATTGGTCAATTTCACTTTCACAGTGCCCTGGCTTCTACAAAAAGGCAGATTATATATCTGATCCAATGATCATTGCTTATATATGGGACGACGACATAAGGTCAGTAGCAGTCGGTGGTGGGACTCGGGGAGTGCTGCCGGGCGGTGACGTGGGAGGGGCAGGGTGGGGGGTAGTAAACTATGGATTACGGCCAATTACAGGTAAGTAAACATAGAAATAAATAAAACAAATTTTGTTGCACGCACTGCATCGCATTTGGCGGTGCAGTGCGCACAATGAAATTCGCTTTATATGTTTACAGTAAAGTTACCTGTATTTGGCCGCGTAATACATTGTTTACTACCCCCCACCCTGCCCCTCCCCACATCGGCTTTGCTACTCTGGCGCGGTTTCTTTTACATTCCCTTAAAACTAAGACTCTGCATCCTGTGACAGTCTCCACCTATGCTGTCTATGATGAATACATACAGGCATCCATCCATTCTAAGTAAATGTCTATCATACTTCTTAATCTCTCCACAAACCTTACTTTGTTTCACCAACAACAACCCATGCGTCCACTCCTTCCTTGCTTGCCTTGGCTTTGAGTTTCACCCAAACACCGCTGATGATTCTTGCTATCCACAGTATCCACCCATACTGTGTCGCCCACCCAGGCAGGCATCCATTCTTCTTTCACCTTCCACCCATCCTTCAACAACACATGCATCTGATTCCTATCAGCCACCTATCCATGCTTCCAACGTATCCTTTTCTGCCAGTCATCATATTAAATCTCGCCCGTCCTTCCTCCTTCCACCCTTCTTTCCCTTTTTGTTCAACACATCCATCAAGGTCATCTGATCTGACTTTTTGTCTCCTCCATAAAACTTTCACAGCTGAGTTGGAGTCAGATAGAAGAGGCCATTGGTTAATCAAGTCACGCTGCTAATGCTATTGCTACTGCATTGCTAATGCTAAGTAAAGGGTGTCTTCTTCAACCGTTGTATAATGTTCACTACAACTTCATACCTAATAAGTCTCAACAACAGTACAGTGAGTGAAGTGAACACCCTTCCAGCTAGTGCAATGTCAATAAGTAATGAATATAACTTACCACCGCCCGCCACTGCTGCTGGCTCACCCCCTGTAGCTCCTGCAGGAGCCGCATCTCCTGCCCCCTCCGGAATGGTCGCATCGCCGCTGGCCCCGCCGGCACTGATGGTCGCTAGTACGCCTAGATAAAAACATGACACATTTTCAGATGCCTGTACACCTCCCCCTATTTATTCGTTTTCACTAGCAAGATTGAAAACAAAAGTTAATACATACATATACATCACATTCACTAGTTCAAATCGGGTACTAGAGTAGAGTCAGTAGACACTAGTAGTGTTATGGTCCCTAGGGTCAATATTATAGTATACTCTACTCTTTGCAAAGTTAGCCTGAGCCATGCAACCATTTTTCGCTTCATGTCTTTTGCGCATGTTACCTCGCAGCTTGTTGTGCAGTAACAGTAAGACGCCTTTTTGAGCCCACATGAGCTCATACAGCTACTGTCTGAGCGTTGCGTACAAGAGGTCGAAAAACAAGCCACTTTGTTATGGAGTTCGGTTAGTCCGTATTGCTTAGCCATAAGTAACATGTTACACTTTTTGGCAGGACTAAGAAATGCTTGCATTATACTATCTAACGTGCACCATTTTTCTCATAACAGGCAGAAGATTCCCTTCTATGAACCAGAGATTTGCAGAGCTTATGAATGATGCATGTAACCAGTAATTCTACGTTCTACGGTGAGGAGTCTCCAGAATTCGCACAAATCTTTTGTCTTCTATCATGCACTTGTAACAATGTTTATTGTTTTAATCTTATGCATTTTGCTGTTGGAGCTGGCTGGAGTACACTGAATTTTATAGAACAACATACAGAGCTTGTTAGTTGAAAATAAACCTTTTGAACTTACACATAGACTCTGTGGTATTTGGTGTGGTGGTGGTGGTGGACTTACACGAGTGAGTGAGCGAAAGGGTGTTATCTGTTCTGGGTTGTGTAATCATTGGGTATCTTCGGGTGGGGGTTCGGGGACCTAATGAGACACTATAGCTAGTCGTTCAGGGGATTGTGGGTTCACTTCTGACTGAGGTGTGAGGAAGGTCCAAGTTCCAACCTCCCATCACCAACATCCTATTTTCTTGTGCATAGTTCTGTATGTGGCTGTGCAGAATCCCCACATCAGTAGTAGTATGTACTATATCCTATCAAAAATAGTCAAATATCTGGTTGGGCATTTTGTTTGTGATAATTGTCAAAGCCTCAAGATTAAGAAGACTAGAAGAGGACAACCGAAAGAACTGGACTCAGTGGCTAGAGCTATTGGTCAATCTGAGTTTTATTCAAAACCGTAAAATAAAGAGTGGCAAACTGGGCAAGCTTAGCGACAGACTAATAGTAGTAGTACAGACATTCATAGCAGAGGCAGTTAGAACTTAGAGGCAGGGATAACCAGAATTTAGAAACAGATAGTCAAGTCAAGATCAAAGAAGCTTTTGTAAAAAATAGAATTAGGAAGTGGAACCAGAATTAATAGTTCGGAAAAAATAAGGTGCAGTAAAAGTTAGGGCAATATAATTGTATATATTAACCACTGGGGGACTTACTGGGACCAGCAGCAGGGCCCTCGGTAGAGGAGCGGTCCTCTGGTGGTTGTCCCGCCGACTCGGACCCCGTCTTCTTGCCCCTGGGTGCTGCAGATCAGTGATCATGTAAGATATAATAAAGAAAGACACAAACATTAATGATTGCTGTGAAACAAATAAATTATCTAAAAAAACGCTCAAAAAACGTTTTAGGAAACAAAAATTGCAATAAAATTGACCTATCTAATCCGATCGACTACTGGCTTGCGGGATTCACGGACAGTCTACTTATTTAGGAACACTAATTCAGTGTTACATTCTGATTGATTCAAATAAAATCCAGAACACTAACTAAGCCTAAGTACCACCTGACCTAGCCCACCTATTCCAGACGGGCCAATTGTTCACTAAGTCTGCATTTCCATTTTTTTAGCCCTCAAAAATGCATAGATGAGAAGGAGGACACATGCATAAATTTGTGCATACACCAAATTGTTGGTTGGTTGCGTCTGATGTTCTGCTGCTGACTGACACTGCTAAGCCTACCACTCACTAAACAAACTACAAAAGGTTCTACTAAGGACTGGGGTAAGCAGCACTCAGTGACAGAGGATGCGTCACGTAGACCGCTCAAAAATTATCAACTAATAGTAACTAAACCTAGTATCAATCCATCCACCACTATTTGACAGGAGGACAAAGGAAGGACTAGAGTCTCTCTAGCAATAGCATTACCTAACTTAAGTTCTCTAAAGTAAACTCTTACATAATAATAAGGACAAGCGAGCGCAAAGTTGCAAACAAGTAAGAGTAGCGCCCAGCACCTGTGTCCTACAATCACAGAAGATTTTGAAACGTAATTTACCTGCAATGTAAGCAGCAGTATTCTTGTTATTCATAAAAAAATTATACACAATACTTATTACTTATACTACTATATATATTAGCTACTCACCAAGCCCCACGACCTCGACACCTAGCAGGTCCAACAGGTCCTGCTCCCGGTCCAGGATGTCTGACCACCGGTGTGCCAGCTGGTTATGGGTGCGCCGGACCCCTGAGCAGCGAAACACTGCCCGGCGCACCTTCGCCCACCGGCGGTGGCAGCTCCTGGGTAGGGTACCCGGAGCCTGGCCTGCCGCCTGCTGCCAAGGTCAAGGGGAGGTGGCGCTGAACAAAAAAACAAGGGCGGCCACCTCCGCCTCACTAATAAGCTGCCGGGCGGCTCTTGGGCGCACGCGCCTTGCCCTTGGAGCCGTTACTGCTGCTGCTACCCTTCGCCATGGTTCTGGGGTGTGTGGAGGAGGCGGAAAAGAAAAGTTAGAAGGGAAAAATAAAGTTAGGGGAAGAAGTAGGAGCTTAAAGAAGAAAGTTATATAAAACAGTAGAAAAGTAAAAAAAAACACAGTAAAAAGTAGACTTAGGCACAGAGAGAGATAGATAAGAAATAAAGAAACATTGAAAAACAGTGTAAACAGTGTAAAAAACTAAGTATTGCAAAGATTGAGGGAGGATAGAAAAGCAGGCCCAGAACCATAGCATAGAGTGAAAAACAAGATGGCCGCGCCCTTCGCGACCGCGTGGGTAAGTTCGCGCGATATTTCTCCCCGAGCACCCAAAAAGCATCGCGAACACGTACGACACATTCCCGAACATGAAATGCGCATCGCGAGCACGCTATACGTGACCCGGAACAGGAAATAAGGGATCGCGAACGGGCGGGACAAGTGAAAAACAAGATGGCCGCGCCCATAGGCGACTGCATGGGTAAGTTCGCGAGATACTATCCCCCGAGCACGCAAACAGCGTCCCGAACACGCACAACGTGTTCCCGAAGAAGAAAAACGCATCGCGAACGGGCGCGACAAGCAACTACGCACGCTCGCCTAGCTACGCATAGCTCGCGTAGCGCTTCGACGTCTTCGCGTAGCTTCGTGTAGTGCGACTACGCGAACTACGCCCAGGGTTAATACAAACACTCCACTGCTTGGGTTAGGACGGGGGGTCTGATCTCAGATGCTTGTACTGTGAGCCGCGGGACGCAGCAGGGGTGTCCGCTCTCCCCTCTGTTGTTTGCACTGGTCTTGGAGCCTCTAGCGGCCGGGGCAGCGCTACCCGGGGCTTAATGTGCGTGGCTGTATTCATTACATTGCGCTTTATGCCGATGACCTACTTATGTTCCTAGAAAATACGACGGACGCCCTTGTCGGAGCGAAGCGACTGCTCCAGGATCTTGAGGCTGTTGCGGGACTCAAGGTGAATTGGGCGAAGTCTTGTCTGTTCCCCACTGCCCCGTCGGATGGGGGCCATTTGTTTACTGACGGCGTGCGATGGGAGCATCGTTGTTTGACGTACCTTGGGACCCGCATTTATCATACACAGGCCGACCTACTGGAAGGCAATGTGGGTAGGGCCATCAGGAGCCTTAAATGTAACCTGGAATTTTGGGGGACCTTACCTCTCTCGGTGGCAGGCCGAGTGGCCCTTCTTAAAATGGTGGCCCTCCCCCGGTTACTGTATTATTTTTTAACCCTGCCAGTCTGGATACCTGCGTTGGTTTTTAAACAACTCCAATCAATGATCATGGGTTTTCTCTGGGCGGTTGGCAGGCGGCGTGTGGCACTGAAAATTCTAATGAGGCCAAAGAGTGATGGAGGCCTGGCGGTGCCCGACTTTGAGACATACTATTTGGCAGCCCAATTACAGTGGCTTACTCAGGCAGTGGCGTTGGAATTCCAGGGACCGACTGAGCGGGATGGAGGGCGGGATCCCAGTCAGGTGCTGTCTTGTATTATTTTACAACTGCCACTGCGGCTCCGGATGCTTACTAACGAGTTGCGAATGTTTCGGCTCTGTTGGAACAGGAGTCAGCGAAGAGCGCAGATTGCGCGTCCCTATGCTCCGGAGATCCCGATAACTATGTGTATTGCTCTCCCGCATGGGGGCAACTGGGCGGCGTTGACTGACTGGGGGGAGAAGGGTCTGCACATGTTGGGGGATTTATATGAGGATGGTACCCTCCTACCCTTCGATGCATTGCAGGACAGATATGACCTCCCTCGGGGGGACTTTCTGCTTCACACGGCGCTGGTCTCGGCCATCCGCAGGCACTGGAGGGAGGGGTTGTCAGAGCCACGGACCTCCATGGCTTGTCAGTACGTTGTAATGGCGGCAGGGACCTTTAAAGCAGTTACTTGCCTATTTAGGCGTATGACGAGTGAAGTGCTGACTCCGTTGCGGACGCTGCAGCAGAAATGGGAGGAGGATTTAGGCCAAGAAATTCCAGAGAAGATGTGGGCAGAATTGGTTGAGCGGGCGTGGAAAAGCACTAGAAATGCCCGTTTCTAGCTAGTGCACTTTTTCATACTGCATAGGGCGTACCTCACTCCGGCCAAAATTAACACGTACTTGAACACGAACACAGAGTTGTGCCCACGATGCAACACAGAGGGTGTGGACTTCCGCCATATGATGTGGGATTGTCCCCAGCTTGGGACGTATTGGGAGGAGGTGGTTTCACTATTGGGTGACATAACGGAGAGGGAAATAGAACCTGCTATAGGCCCTTGCTTGCTACACTGGCTTTCCCACACATCCAAGACCAAGATAACTAGTACATTTTTGGATCTGGGTCTTCTCCTGGCCAAAAGGGACATCACAGCGCATTGGAAGTCTAGGCGGGGCCCCAGCGTCCAGAGGTGGAGGACTGACCTCCTTAGATGGGCAGAATGTGAGGGCATGGTCAGATTGCAATTAGCTAGCCGAGCGAAAAGCGACAAAGCGTTGGAGACCGCGAGTGCCTGGGAAGCACTGGTGATCTTACTGAAAGCCCCGGACGCTGAGTTCGATGTTGACTCTATGGCTAGCGACCCGACTGTTTCGCCCTGACCAATGTATACCCTATACCTGGCTGTCCGTACCTATCATTTCCCTACTCATCTATGCCCCTGTCGCTGCAATGTTCCTTGATATTCATCCCATGTTACCTGTTTGCGCGCTTCTGTGTCCTATTCAGATGCTTTATTGCCCATCGATATTTTTTAAAACAATCCTAAATTGTGGGCACCACTGTTGAAGAATGTTTTCAAGGCAGCTATCATTGGTCCCATGCCTTCGTCCTGGAAAGAGGCTCTAGTGGTCCCTGTTTTTAAAAAGGGCAATAGAAGTGACCTGGCATGCTATAGGCCAATTTCACTCATTGATGCCACGGTTTAGGTGCTGGGCAGAGTCCTCCTTGCCCGCTTGGAGACTTGGGCAACCAATGCAGCGGTCATGTCTAAAATGGCAATTTTATTAAGCAGAGAGCTTGATTTTCCTAAAATTGGTACCAAATATGTTCCTTTATTAGCTTATGCAGATAACACGGTGTTAATGGCAACAACAGCTAATATCCTTCAGAAATTCCCCGATATTTTTACGAATTTTATGTCCTCACTCGACCTAAAAGTTAATTTCACTAAATCATATATAATAGTATGTGGTCCTAAGACTACAAGAAGCAGGAACTTTGTCGTGCGGGGCTAGAAACTAGGAAAAGTAGACAATTTCATGTACATGGGGAATTTATTTAACAATCAGTCGAATTGGTATCCACTTCTCACAGCAAGAGCCCATCTCACAAACAGGTCCGTGGATGGGCTATTTTGTTTTGCACGCAGATTAGGCCACAAGCCAGTGAGGGAATTAATTACTGTATATAAAGCAAAATGTCTTTCTATTGCAACATATGGGGCAGGGGTGTGGGGACACCACTCAAGCGGCCAACTGCAAACACTGGAAAACAAATTTACGAAAAAGTTATTGATGACCTGGAATAGTGCTTCCAACCACCTATGTCATCAGGAACTGGATCTAGAGTCTGTAGAGGATCGCATATGTTGTACTCCCTTGTTTCTATGGGCAAAAATGTGGCTCTCAGAAGAGTTAATGTTCTATCGTGAATTAATCACAGATTGCCAAAATTTGACTTATCCCCAAAAAATACCATGGCTTCGCTTTGTGAGGGACACTTATCATTAGAGAGGCCTGGGGCATTATTATGACAACCTCGGAAACATTCCATTAAATGCTAAAGCCATTATTAAAGAGGCATTCTTTTCCAGGGCCAATTAGCGCCATCCTGTCCAAGACAACATGGGCCCACTACAGTTTCCCCTTGCCCTGCTGCAATATTATTTAACTTTTACTACCGATTTGCAAACTAGATTTTATTTAACCAGATTCCGTTTATGCACTGTGCACTTTTTATTGGCATTTCCACGCCAAAGTGGGTGGGCTGATAAGCTCGCACCTTGTCCGTGTGACAACTCAATGAGCCAAAGCGCTATGCACTTTATTTTATTCTGCACTTTATATGAAACGACGAGCAGAAAATTCTTAACCCCAGTATTAAGGAAAATTCGCCCCTGCACATATGTTGATGGTTTTAATTTTTTGCACTCATTGGCTGCCCCTGATATTTGTATTAAGGTTGCCAATTATATAAAAGTTTCTTTGGCTATCAGAAAACACTATGAAGGAAGTGCTCTAGCATAATGAATGGTTTTTATAGCACGTTGCCTTAAAATGACTATAATGGACCGAGAACTCTTATGAATTTGTATGACTCATAAGCTACCACGTTGTTTTAATGTAATTATTGTATGTAAAGAATTTTAATTCTCTTGGTATTTTATGAATTATTCTTCTTTTAATCTATTGTTTGTAATTGTTAAATACACTGTGATAATCTTATTTTAAACTTTTATGATCCAGATGAACTGAATAAAGTTGTTCTTGACTGACTGACTGAGTGCATGTCATGTATGTTAGAGTTGTTGTGTACATAGTGATGAAGAGTGGTGCTGTGCATGTAGGTGTGAATGTGAGAAGGGCAGCACCAGTGTGAGATTGTGAGAATCAGGTTTGAAGAGTTTGAGTACAAGGCTGTAGCTTGTGTAGCAGATATGTTTTTTCATCTAGCTGCACTAGAGGGGGATTATGAAGTGCTTGTGTGAATGTTAGTTTTGAAAGTTGAGCATGTACTTTGAAGTGGATGTGAGAGGGGTCATATCTGCACAAGTAGAGTTCATGCAGGCCATGAGGTAATGTTTCTATGTACACATGTGTAGATTTTGTGTATGTAAGTAGTCGGAAACTGTTGCCTGAGTAAATATGAAGATGTGGAATGTGTTGTCTGAAGCTTACTGTCTGCCAATGGATGTTCATGACTGATTGTTTTAATGGCCCCTTTGAGTACACTGTCATAAGCAAGACCTTTTGGCATCACCGGAAAAGTTGGCTCTACCTTGTCTGAGTTGTGTGTTGGCATATGTGGCATTTCACCTTTTGTAGGTAGGTATACTCAGTTATTGGTCATTCTTGCCCTTGGAAACTGCCCTGGGATGGATGTGGTGATTGCTAGATTGCAATGTCATGATTGAGGAACATTGGATGGCAGTCCATTCTTTAGAGGGGTACAGCCCCATCAATGTTCAAGTCATGGATGTGTGTTGTTGGGCCATCTGGGGTCAGACTACTCCAAAACACATCGCCACACTTGCCAGTACACTACACACGCATGGGTATTGCTGCCATTCTGACTTTGAATGTCCGAGGTATGGGACACCAAGGGAGATGGAGTCATTGTGATGTTATCTCTGGTTGTGCTGGAGAAAACACATTGCACTGTAAGCAAACACACATGTGACACTGGAACAATACACCCAGTTCCATAAGTGTTTGCATTCTCTAAATGTAGGTACCTCTGATCTTGTTTTGCAAGGGTAGCGCTTGCGTGTGTCCATGAGGGCTTGCATTGTGCCCATTAAATACTGCCCTAGGGCCTGATGGTAATATGTGTTTGTTGAAGGTCTCCTTGATGTTTCCATACATTTTTGGACAGTGTTTCAGTGCCAAATGTGGACGAAGCAGACTTCATTCTGCACATGGCTTTCATCCTCACAAGATGCACCCATATCCCCTGGCTTGAGAATGACTATGTCAATTGTGTTGGTGAGCCACCCCCCAGCATCCTCCTCACCCGTGCTGGCAGCTTATCTTACACAATGAGCTGTGCATTAGACACACCAACTCTGTTTGTGAATCCTACGTCTCGAGTCTCATGCGTACCCCTATTGCTGTGCAGGACACAATCTGCACATTCAAAATGGGATTATTATTTTGCGGCATACACTACAGCCTGAGGTGCTCGATGCTGACTTACTGCAAATGACATTCTCCAAAGATGATCATAGACGCATACAGATTTGGAATTGTGTGCAGGGCCCCAAGTCCACACATGGTGACTGTATCCTACATTGTTGTTGGCCCATGCTTCTTTCAAATCCAAGATGGATTTGGTCTACAAATATTTCCATTACGACAGTGACACAACCACTTCTGTGTTTTTGTATTTGGAGACACTGAAATCAGTACAGAGTGTCTGGGTCTGTGGACATGTGTGTTGCCTGGGCCAATATCCTCTGTGCTTTACTGTACACAGATGCATCACAATGTCATACTATTGTGAGTACATTGTAGTTCTGTTGCCCTGCTATGTTTCAGTGAGTGTTGTTGTGGAGTCATGCATTCAGTTTGTGATACATACATATGTGTGGTTCTGGCAATTCCTGTTCCACCGCAAAATGTGTGTTTCCCCTAATATTTAACATGCTAAGTGTACCTACCTGATGATGACATTCCCTCATTGTACATACATGACATGCTATGGACCCATGTTCTGATTGGGATCTCAATGATGCTCAGGCCCTCTGAAAGTAATTGGCGCACAATCTGTGTTCATCTCTTTTATTCTGGCCTCTGTGCTTTTACCTGTCAAGTGTGTTTTAAAAAAAGGCACACTTCTGCTGATCAAGGGGGTGGTGTGTAGGTCAGAATGTCCAGATGTGACTTGCCTCCCTGCAAGGCTCCTACATACAACACAACCTCCCTGCACCTGCTATGACCTGAAAGTGATGGTCGTGTGGGGGAGATGACACTACCTCTGTCAAGGCATGTAAGGCAGTGCACCAAGGTGAGTATGCTCCGAAGGCTGTCCCCCAGCCTCAATTTTCAGCACAGCTGGTGAGCCGAGAAAATCCTGGAACCACATTGCAGTGATGTGGTGGGGACAGTGTAAGTGAGTCAGTCTCTTGGTTTGGTTTTCAAAGGCCCAAAAACCATGGCCCACAGGTGACCATGGTGCACCAGCCCATCAACCAATCCCCAATTGCCAGCAAGGCCAATCCAAGGGTATGCTGAACACTTTCCTATTGGACTCAACACCCAGAGGGCTCTATGGTCTACGGTCCCAGTCGTGTGTGTCAGCCCAGGCTGAGACAGCTTCTCCACACACATACAGTCCTTGAGCTGCTGTAGGTGACTGGTCTGTCCAGTTTGCGCATCAGCCCCCCAGTATTTCACAATTGTTTGAAGGACCATTAGGAGATGATGGGCTTTGTTTGTTTTTTAAAGGTTCCTAGAGCACTTGCATCTCCACTCTGCACATTCCTCAAAGTTGCCAGTTACTTTTGCTGCAACAGTATGGGAATGCATTTTATGGAAAATGACTTTTGTGTTTTTTTATTTAGACATTCCTGCAGCATGTACTCCACCTGTAGGTATTGAAGCACTTTGCATGTGCACCAGTTACATTGTTCACGTACACATTGCTGGGGGTTTCGCCCCCAAGCCCCGGATTTGCATCCACATTACTGGGGTTTTGCCCCCCAAACCCCAGATTTGTATCACATTACTGGGGTTTTGCCCCCCAAACCCCAGATTTGCATACAAATTCCTGGGGGGTTTGTCCCCAAAACCCCAGATTTGCATACACATTGCTAGGGGTATTTGCCACCTAAAGCCCAGATTTGCATACACATTACTGGGTGTTTTGCCCCCCAAGCCCCAGATTTGCATTTACATTACTAGGGGTATTTGCTACCCAAAGCCCAGATTGCATCAACATTGCTGTATTTGCCCCACAATCTAGAATTTGCCTAAACATTGCTGGTGGTATTTGCCCCCAACCCCAGTTTTAACTCTACATTGCTGTGAGTGTTAGACCTCCACCTCCCAATTTTGTCAGGACATTGCTGGGAGTATTAGCCCCCCTGCCCCCTCTTTGTGTCTGAATTGCTAGAACTATTGCCCCCACCCCAATTGCCTATACATTGCTACAAGTATTCCCCCCACCCTGAAATTAACTGTAGTTTCGCCCCTGCTTTCTCTCCTATTGTATTTCGCGGGGTAGTTACGTTATTGTGTATGGGTAGGTGTCGGCCTTACCTTCTGCGACGCTCGCGTCGGTTGGGGTGGTAGTATTATTCGTAGGTGTAGCGTATGGGGATGACGTGAGCGATGGGATACATGGCTGCACCGTCTCATTCGAAGGATTCGTGTTGTGGCGCAATTCGGAGTTGAAATACTCCCCTTCCAGATGCTCTGATGTGTTGGTTGTGGCGACCGATTCGGCGCAAAGGAAGTATGCATCGTACTTGGGCGTTTGGAATCGGCCTGGAAAATGCCTCCGGACGACTCCATTCTGTGTATCCGGAGGCTTCTCGTTCGGAAAATGCAGACGGATTCGGAGTGACCGAGTCGTTTCGTAAGTAAAGGCTTTTGGGCAGACTTCTGCGTCATTTGGTAGAACCGGATCCCAGTACGAGTCGGTTGGAAGATCCGACTCCGGACGGCTCTGGGATAGCCTTCCTAACGACATCGAAATCAGGCCCTAAATCTAAACAGTAAAGCTCTTTCCCAGAGTCCAAATATGTACAATAGATAAGGTTCCAAGTGTGGTCCGAAGGATATTATATTGTCTAATTCTAGGTTTATTTTATTAAGAGCCTTCCCAGTCAAGGCATCATCTGTCTAAAAAGTGTGCTTAAGCCATAGTCCATTCTTTTTGCAGATGGAGAGAGGATTCTCAAAAATAGAAAGTCTGCCCAAGCTATCAAGTGTCTGTTTAACATAGAACAGCCACAGGATTTTTAGCCTTTCTTCTCAGCTATCTTCGCAGCTATTCCAATCACTAAAAATATGTTGGTTGGCAACAAAGAGGCAAGCTTGATATATTTGTAAATAAAATTGAGCCCCAGTACTTCATTGTAGATAAAATGCAAACTTCACAGTGGAAATAAAAGAAGCCAGCTGAAAATGATGAAAATTTGCATAGCCCCAGATTCCAGCACCTTAAGTAGCATTAAGAACACATTGGGGGGCATATTAGCAAGACCCACGTTAAAATTATCGCCGTTTTAGCGGCAGGAAACTGCCGCTAAAACGGCGATAATGGGCTTGTTAATATGCGTTATAGAATTCCAATAGAAGCCCAGGTTAGATGTGCAGGACATCTAACCTGGGCTTCTATTGGAATTCCATAACGCATATTAGCAAGCCCATTATCGCCGTTTAGCGGCAGTTTCCTGCCGCTAAAACGGCGATAATTTTAACGTGGGTCTTGCTAGGGTTTTATACATTTCTCGAAGAGGGGCGATGGCTTTGCCCCAATTGGGGGAAGTCAGGTTCAATTCAATTCAAATCTTTATTCGGTATAAGCACATAAAATCTAATGCAGATCCATAAAATATCAGTAGTATAAGCGCAAATTTACATTAATTCAAAAACTGTTAAAATTATGTTCACATTAGTATAAGTTAAGTCACCAATTTCATTATACATCCAAATTAAAAAACATCATAACCACAATTTCCATAACATTTTTTAGCACCACTACCCACATGTCACAGTTGACCAAGATTGAACGGGGATAGTGCAGGAGAGGAGAACAAAAACCTAAAATAGGGTCTTCCATGTACTCCTACTAATGCAAAGATAAAAAGGGGCACCTCAGCCTAACTCCACCTATCAAAGGCGGGTTCAGTGCAGGTCTTGAATTATTTTGCGTGAACACATAAGCAAAGAGAGGGAAGAGCTCACAAAGAGCTTTACCAGCTAAATGACCCAGGGCATAGTTATAGTTCAGAAAAGTTACCCTTCCATAGTTTTTCTAGCCTGCATGGCTGCTTTCAGGAAGGTACGGACAAGGTAGGAGGTTTCATGGGAGCTTACAAACTTTAAGTGAAGCAGAGCTACTCTACACCGACGGAAACCTAACTTGCCTAATAAAGGCTTCAGAAAGTGCTTGGGTGCTAAGCGGTACAGTCTGCAAAAAAACAGAGTGCAAAACTGATTATGTAGATTGATTTTCGCAGGGGCAAATCGAGTCTGTGTTTCCCTCTAAGCCTGGGAATCTTTAAAAGACAAGGACCAAAGAATTGATCCTGCCCTAAAACGGAAAAAGGAGTGATCGCTCCCACCTTGTAAGGTCTAAAGACAAATACACAGCAGGTTCGCCTGGGAGGAAGGATCTACAGTAATTCGAAACTGAGGGTTTTGCTAACTCAGTTTTCATTTTTGTATCTGCGCAGTGCTCCATAAATGCTGCTTTCACCTCTACCTTATCAGTTTTAGAAATACTGTTAGGTTCAGTAAACCAGGCAGATAAGCCAGGGGTTCCTAGGGTGTCCGGAATATAGCTTAGCCATGGGATAGAGTGGACCTTATCCAGCGCACAGCAGTCAAGTATAATATCCCTACGAAGCTTTGCCGCTGGGTTCGTCCAAATGCTAACCCACAATAGGAGAGGCGCCAAATGAACCTTGTCCGATATGAAACCCTGATTTAACTCTGAGTGAATGATAAAGCTGGAAGTAGTTGGTGGTAAACTTAGCAACCACCAGAGGAAACTATTTTCCTCGGCCTGTAGGCAGCAACATTTATTAAAACCCCAGACACCTGCGCCATAAGTGGCTGCGCTAATACAATGTGAGTTGTGCACCTACAGTGGGGAAAGAAGAGACCTCTAGAGTCTGCTCTAATCAAGTTACAGACAGTCCCTGCGGTTCTATTGAGCTTTGAGCTAGCCTGCGCAAGATGAGGATTCCAGGACCCTGACGAGCTAAAAATTAATCCTAGGTAGCAAAAGTTGTCAACAGTCGTTAAATCTTGCCCCTTTAGACTGAGTTTATTCAGCCTTATTTTACCTGGTCCACAGGACATAATGTGCGTATAGTATAATATAGTATAGTATAGTATAGTATAGTATAGTATAGTATAGTACGTATAGTTAGTTTTCAACTTCAAGTTTAGCATAAAAGAGGCAAAGAGCTCAACCTGGAGCCTCAAGGCATTCGGGGTAAGGGCTAGCAGTACTGCGTCATCAGCGTACAGTAATGCAGCGATTGGAGAGCCTGCTATTCTTGGTATGTCTGAGGGGCGAGAGCTTAAATGGGCTCTTAATCCATTTATATATAAAATAAATAATGAGGGAGCCAATATGCAACCTTGTCGTACTCCACTCTTCAAGGGAAAATCAGAAGAGAACTCATCATATGAATTTAAACGCACTCTGGCCGAGAGATCTGAGTGTAATAAGAATAAAAAAAATTATCAGTGGGGGTCCACGCCTTGATCCAGTAACATTGACCATAGCTTGATCCTGTACACGGAATCATAGGCAGTGGACAGATCCATAAAAGCAAGGTAGATGGTAAACCACCTGGCGTTGGTATACTTGGAAATTATCAAAGCCAGGTTCAAACACTGTTTGTTAGTACCTAGGTTTGGGCTGAAGCGAAATTAAAAAGGGGAACGCGTGGACTTGTCTGCAGCCCAATTAACTAAACGGTCATAGATGACTCTGCCGATGATTTTGAAAGTACTGTCAATAAGCGAGATGGTGCGGTAACACTTTTGGGACATGCGGTCTCCCATTTTAAACATTGGCACAACCGTTGTGGTGGCCCAGGAAGGGTGGATATTAGTTGTTAAACAGGAATTAAATATGTTGGTAATCAGAGGGCCACAAATCTCATGCATGGATTTCAACAGATCCATAGGTACCCCATCTGGGCCTGGTGCTTTCCCTCCCTTACTGTGTTGGATGGCCAATTCTACTTCCTGCAATGTTATTAGAAAGGGTGAGGAGTCCTATAGTCTAATGTGTAGTACCGATAATATACTAAGATCGTCCTCAATAGAATAGATGGAACTGAAATGAGTGACCCAATCTGAGCTTAAGATGTTATTTTGCAGAGATGGATTAGTGGGGGAATTTCTAGATCTACTTACTTTTACAAGATCCCAAAAGGATTTACTATCCTTCCCCAGGGCTGTGTTTTCTAACAGCTTCCAATCCCATTTATAAAGTTCCCTTTTCTTGTTTGAAAGCATGGTCTTATACTCTCTGCATGCCAGAGAGATCTCGCTCCTATCCCTTGGCCATGCATTTAGGGCATTCCTCAATTTTCGGTTTGCCTTTGAACAGGACTCATCAAACCATCTGGGGTCAGTGTTGGTTGAGTGGATTGGCTTAAGCATAGACTCTCTAATTGAGCCTAATAACCTGTGGTAATGCATAGGCCTTCGACTCTTGCCCGTTCTCAGCTAAACAGTTGAGAAATACTCCTAAGTCTGATTTGAGAAGGATTGTTAATGATTCTATGAGTTTTTTCAGGCCCAGACTAGTTTTAAATCACCCGAGGAGTGTTGTGTGATGGATACTAAATTGCTATTATGAGCGAGTCCCTTAAACGGTAAAAGCATGGAGGAACACAGAACGTTATGGTCTCCCCAGTCTGTAGGTAGAATCTCCCCTTTATAGAACCAGGGCATAAAGTTGGAACTTACAAACATATAATCTATTAGGGAGGCCTTCCCTCCCCTCTAAAAGATAGAACTGTACTGTTAGTACCTCCTAATGTCTCAAGTAAGTCAACCAGGCTGTGGGCAATGAGGTACTTATGAAGTTCTACCCCCCTTGCGTCCTGAGTGGCCATCTATATGGGTGTCTTTAGTCCGCAAGCCCCCACTTAACTTTGCATTAAAATCACCACAAATAAAAAAAATTAATTGAGAATATCTATTTTCAGTCTTGGTTTGTATATCAGATTAAAAAATTTAACAAACTAGTAAAAGGTGTACAAATAGCATTAGTAAAGTCATTGTTATAAAAATGTATCAAATAGAAAACTATATTTGTATTTGGAAAGTGAATTGTTACCACTAAAAAAGAGGGTGACCCAGAATTAACCTGTAGTACCTCTAACTTGAGGCTTAGACTGACCCAAATAGCTAGCCTACCCATAGCCCGGCCCTGAGTTGAGGAAATAGTGTTGCGGGAATAAAAGGCATAGCCCTCAAAATGCAGCCAAGTTTCTTGAAGTGCAATTATATCATACTTTGACATAAATACCCACCATTCGCTAGTATTAATCTTCCCCTGAAGGCCTGCTACGTTCCAGCTAAGTAATGAAAGAGATTTGTACTGTGTTGTCAGAGTAAAATAAGTATTTGCTGATGGCTGAGAGACAGTTGGAGCAGTAGGTGGTACAACCAATTTATCGGCCTGAACAGTAATAAGGGGAACAGCAGTTATTGTAACCTTATTACCCATGTTTCAATTCAGGTCAGAGAGTGCGTCAAACCTGTTGGATACAGGTATGGCATACGGGGCACATGATGTATGCTGTGCATCCTGCGCGCCTGTTAAAACTTTCATAGAACGTGTATTGACTATGCATGGGGGATTCAAATTAATTGAATTAGTTGGGCACAATTTATTAGGCCCACGATAGGTAGAGGAGTGCATGTTCGATGCACCCAGTCCATTATAGAGTGAGAAATTGCATGACTGCTGCCATAGGAGAGGAGGAGGCCTATAAAAATAACCAAGCGGGACCAGAGTAATGGAACTGCTTGGTAAGATGCTACGCCTAGAGTTAAAAGCAAATAATGTACCAAATTTGGGGATCTAAAATGTATTACAATATAGTCTCCTTGAAGTTCTGGATGGTTTGGCTCTATCCACGCACATCTCCTTACATGCAGGATATCACCTGCATGAAGGAAAGACATGATTCTCTAGTGAACCAGCCAATCCAAGGTTTTATTAAAAAGTCCCTCGTAAGATTCACACTGGTCATGTCTTAACAAGGGCACGACCAACAAACAGCCACATATGGGCAGGCAGCTGCAGGGAGATTAATAACCGGAAGTTGAACAAGTGGCTGCACTGGTAGCGTTTTATCCTCAACTCCCTTCATGGAGCAAGGAAATCCAGGGACTGAAGTAAACTAGTGGTCTATGTTGTGCCTAACTGATGTAGGATTATTACTCAATTGAACTGGGCCAGCTGACGGGTTACAAGGAGCAAGAGGAGCATAAGTTAATGGGCGGGATTCCACCGAAGTTGTGACATCTGCTTTGGATACGGTGTCCTGCCTATTAGATTAGTTATTAATGCTACCAAATTGGGATGGTGAATGGCCATTACTAGATAAAAAAGGGGCTAATTTAGATTCTATATTGTCCAAGCATGAGCACAGAGGAGAAAGTACTGTACTGAACATTGTGTGTAGCTTCTCTGAAATAGACTCCAGGTGAGTAGCCAGTAAATAATTGAAGGAATTAGTGATCCAAGTCTTTTCTTGCATTGATATATATATGGTATAGGTAGAGGTTTTGGGCTTGGGATTAGAATTGATATATTCTCGGGCTCTTCTAGAGTATCTGGCCGGGAGGGGGTGGGCTGACTGTCTGCTTACGTCCCTTGCCAACTTTGGCCTTCTTTGGCGGTTTATGGTGAGCAGCCTTGTTGCTTAACACAAAGGCGGAAGCGATAGTGTCTATGGGGGCAATGTCCTTGCAATATCCTACGGGACCTTTAATAGATGAACAGAGAAGACCATCTGTAGGAAGAACAGGGGATGTGTCCAGAAGGGAACAAGGGGAAAAGCTGGATGGACCCCCGCTGTTACCGCCTAGGTTTACAGAGAGTCTCTGCTCTGTGCAAGCAATTTCATTGCTAATGACACAAACGGCTCGTTCCAATATCGGGTCTATTGATGTGGGTTTTGTTGGGGGAGTTGAGACGGAGCCACCATCTCCCACTTTTTTCTTCCCATCTTCAAGAGGCAAAATTCTTAAATACCAAGTTCCAAAGTAAATGGGGTATCTATTCCCTCACAGCTCCGGAGTGAAGGAAAAGCCACAGTTAAAACAATATAATAGAAAAGGATGAAGGAAGATTTAACACAGCGCAGGTGCAAGAAAAGACTGCAGAAAGCAATTTGCCTAATGCTGCGCTTTAGCTTCTGATGTTTAAAGCTAAAGCGAGGCGTGCCGCGATTGGTACAAAAGTAAATAAACGGAAAAGAAATGCAGTGGCCATCCGCGTTTTTTTTCTATTTATTTAATTTTGTAGCAGATGTTTTTAGCTACAGATGTTTAAAGCTTCAGATGTTTAAAGCTAAAGCGCAGCGTGCAGAATATTTCTGCAAAAGTAAAAAAAAAGTTGTGTGGCTGCCGGATTTTTTATATTTCTTTACTTTTGTAGCAAACGCGGCACACCGCGCTTTAGCTTAAGATGTTTAAAACAAAAAGCGCGGCCTGCCACCATTGCTACAAAAGTAAATATTTGGAAAATAAATGCGGCGTCCGCCACCCTTTTTTCAATTTATTGACTTTTGTAGCAATAGCGGCATGCCGTGCTTTGGCTTCAGATGTTTTCAGCTAAAGCGCAGCATGCCACGATTGGTACAAAAGTAAATAAATGGAAAAGAAATGCGGTGGTCGTCCACCTTTTTTTGTATTTATTTACTTTTGGAGCAATCGTGGCCCGCCACACTTTAGCTTCAGATGTTTAAAGCTAAAGTGCGGCATGCCACGATTGCTACATAAGTAAATAAATAGAAAAAGGCGTGTGGCAGACGCAATGTTTTCTATTTATTTACTTTTGTAGCAATCGCGGCACACCGCGTATTAGCTTAAGATGTTTAAAACTAAAGTGCGGCATGCCGCCATTGCTACAAAAAGTAAACAAATGGAAAACAAATGCTGCATCCGCCCCCATTTTTTTTTCTATTTATTGACTTTTGTAGTAATATGGCACGCCGCGCTTTAAGTTCAGATGTTTAAAGCTAACAACGGTTGCTACAAAAGTAAATAAATGGAAAAGAAATGCGGTGGCCGTCCATGCAGCATGTCGTGCCAGCTTTAGCAAGATATTAACTAAATAGTGCTCACTAACTGCTAATGAAACCTAGAGAGTAAGGACACATGTAAGAGGGGCTGTCCTCATGGGAGGTAACAACAGAAGAGAGGAAGGTACTACTGAGCCTATTCACAAATCAAAAGCCATCATTTGCAAAGGATAGTAAAAGGAGCCAATTGAAAAGATGGGTGGAAATTGGGCGGAGTTTAAAGTCCATATTTGAATACAGCATGTCTCGAAGAGGCAGTGCAAGCGATGCCTAGGCGAAACCTACTAAAAAGGTACATGAACAATAAAACAAAAGCAAACACTGATCAGATATTTTCTCTTTTTATCTTTTTTTAGAGGCACCAGTCGCAAGTATTGTGCTCAATTACAGATTTTGGTGTAAAACGGCGATTTGGGGAATTGCTAAAGGCTGGGTGTGTAGCGTCCGCAGCGAGAGCACCACCAAGGCTGCAGAATCGCTGTGCTAAAGTAGGAGATACACAAACAGTTCTACTCATGGGGATCGCGGAGTGATCATGAGCGATTACCCCACCCTTTATTTGTACCCCCAAGCCATGCTCGGCCCTCAGGTTGTGGAGGTGATTAAAAGTATTATAGAGATTGGGTGGCACTCTACTGATTGACCAAATGATAATTCACTTTATTAGTGTAAATTATAAACAAAAAGGGGCATACACAGCCTTGGCACACACCATGTTCAAGATTAAAAGAATGTGAACACTCACCACCAGGCCCAAATCTTACCCTAGTTTGAAGATCGTAAAGAAAGGTCACCAAGACAGCATCTAGACATATCTCAGAAAGAAACTGGCATGATTTTCATCGATTAACTCAGTCAAATGCGCAAGATAAGTCCATGAAGGTTAGGTACAAGGGACAATGCCAGCCACGGTCCATGCAGGTAACAGCGGTGGGGCCTCGTGGGGGGGGGATTTTGAGGGACGATGCTGAGGGAAAATTAATTCTTTATTTAATTTTCCCTCAGCAACGTCCTCGAAACCCCCCACGCGGCCCCACCGCTGTTACCTGCACGGACTGCGGCTGGACAATGCTTAGTTAAGATATATTTATCTATAATAAGTTGGAAATGTAAGCATTTCTCCATAGTATCAAGTCCTTCCATGAATCCATATTAGCAGGGACTTAAGATGTTATCTTTATTAGCTCATTCCATGATTCTGTTAAAAATTACTCTCAAAATTACTTACGGTGGGGTTTGAGATGGTTGGCTTTTTTGAAAATGGGAACTATTATTGTGGCAGATCAAGAATGAGTCTATTGGGAATTGGAAATGCTATTAAAAACATTGCTGAGTAGTGGTGCCTATAGATCAGAGGTCTTCAAACTTTTTGATGCTGAGACCCCCTTGTCAAATTTTTTTAGGCTTAAGGACCCCCTTCTGATAAAACTTTCTAGAACCTGGTACTCCTCATCATCGACAACCATAAACGCCCCAAATTCCCACAGCAAATAATTTTTACGGTGGGAAAATGTTGGGGGGAGCGTTTTAGGGGGCACAGGGCACCTTCACGGAATGATCGAAGGAGTGATTTAGGGGCAAAGGGGCAGCTTAACTTGAGGCGGGGTGCGAAGGAACGCTCCTACTAAAATGAAGGAAACAGATGTGTGAGCCATGGAAACCAAGCCAAAAGGTTTAACAGATTTATTTAGAAGGTGCGACTTCAAGAAAAAGGCATTTAAAATACAGAATACAAAATATAGTGACCTCGCATTCATAGAGAGTCTTACCAAACAGAAGGCATTATTATATAATTCTCAATAGGACTCAGAAGGCATTGAAATCGTTTGAAGAGAGACACTTCAGAAAACCTCAAAGACACATTTATAAATGCATTATGAAAAACATAATTTAAATCAAGGAAAATGTTCTCAAAATGCAAAACACATTTGATCTAAAATGCAGAGAATACTCACGTTTAAACCTAAAAGAAAGCAGCCTTGCAAGTGTAATATAAGCATTAAATTCTCAATAAGAAAACACCAATTTAGAGACAAAATAGCACATACAGCAATTATATTGGCAAGTTAAATTGTATCTTAATAAAACAAAAAACAAGAGCTCTTGGGGAGCACCCACACCCGCCTGCCATCTACCAACAGATGGGTGGGTTAGTCCGACGAGAACTCCGTGGACTTTCCCTTTATACCCTGTAAGCTGGGATCTGAAGCAGAAGTGCTTATTGCAACGCCAGTCCTACCTACGTCAATTACACCACAGTTCGCACATTTATCAGAAGTGTCGTGTCTATCTTACTAAATGCGGAACATAGACTAGGTGAAAGGTCATATTCTCAGACCAAGCACCCTGATCTGACGCTCTGGGAACTTCCCTGTTCTCATGGTCAGATGTACCCAGGATGTGGTGTGCTATATGTAGACAGGGTAGAGAGAGAGACAGTGAACTTTGCACAAGGGAAGGGTGGGGGCTATCCAGTCTGGAGTAGTGTGCCTCGCAGAGAGAAGCTGGCTGGATTTTTAGTCAGACAGGCTTAGAGCCTTCTGTACAGTAAAATGGCGGAACTCTGGTCAACTTAACAAAAGGCCTACAGAAAGACAGCAGGGCCTACGTAGGGGTTCATACTGACTGAGCGACAAGGATGGCCCAGGGTAGTTGTTATATGGTGAAACCGGACCCTCAGGTCAATTTAACAAGGCCTACAAATTAGGCTGGCAGGGCCTATGTAAGGGGTTCATACTTCAGGTGGGGGCAGAACGGGCCTGGGGTACCATATGATAAAAAATAGAACCTGCTTCATCCCCTCCTCTTGTTCATTTACTGAACAAAATTCTTACAGCAATCTTGTCAGGCCCTCCTCCTAGTAGGTGTATCCCAGGGGTGTCATTCATTGGAATATTGGCTGTCTTGTACCTTCCTTAACGTCACATAGACTCCTTCAGGCCTGTCAAAGTTGACATGCTGTTTTCTGTGTCTGTAGACCGGTGTGTGCAAACATAATATCCTGCCCTGTCAACTGTCCCCCTGTCCCGTCTTTATCAATGGCTATTTATTCAATTTGGTTCAATGTCTCTGTTTCATTTAAGCAGTATCTCAGGTATAACACTGTGATCACAATTCACTATAAGGGGCGTAGTCATTATAGCAATGGGATCAATGCTGCTAGTAGCACCTATGATCATTTTCTCTAATTGTTCTGAAAGGCTTGAGCAAGTCTTGAGGCATTGTTCCAATCGTTGGTACGTGTGGCAGTGTGACTAGTTGGAAGAATGTCTTATCTTCTGCTGTACTTTTACTCTTTTCAAAAAAGTCTGCTGTGGAATAATGTAGAGCCTCAGAGATGATACCTGTAAACAGAAAAAGTAACCGTTGGTGCCTGTCGTCAAGTAATTTGAGAGGTTACAAGCACTTCTATTACTTAGGCACATTCAATATGAAGAAAACAAAGTGATGAAGAAGGTAATAATGTCTCGTTGTCACAGCTTGTAGACTGAGGGGTTGGGGCATTGATGTTCCAGACGTTTTTAGTTGATGTATCGTTGGGTCCGCTTACACACTCTTCCTCTCTCTGCTGTGCAGCACGTGCAACCCTTCAGGATGGACTTGGGATACCATTCCCACTTGGTAGTTTCCGTGGAACACATGTAGTTTCTGTGTGGCTCCTTGCCCCTTGCACAACCCCTCAATCACATGTGAGATGAACGCCGGTCCATTGTCAGAACCCAAAAGCATAGGTACTTTAAAGCGCGGTATGAACTCTTTCAGGAGGCATTTGGCAATAATTTGTGTATTGCTGTTCTTGGATTGGCATGCCTCAGTCCATTTGCTGATCGTGCACACAATAACCAACACGTACTTGTAGTTTGAGTAGGGGGCATGCTGATGAAGTCCATTTAATGTGGGGAAATGAAGTGGCCTGGGGCAGTGGAAATACAGCATTAGGAAAACAGTCTGATCTTCCCATCACGTCCTATAAGTGATGAACCATGAAAAAGACGGGCCATGGGAGCAAGCATTATCTTCGGTAAACATATCATTCCATTTGGGCCTATCCGTATTCCTTTTCTTTTTTTCATACATCCTCCCCTGTTCCCTTCTTCCTTTTCTTCCACCCAGCCCTTTCAGTAATATACTTAGGGTCATAGTACATATCATCATCCTTTATCTTTATATCATAATCACATGTGGGGTAGAAGCAATGTGAACCATTGTGTACTCATAATCAGTTAATGCTATTCCTTTTTGTACATCTGCATCAATAAATTCTTTACCAATTGATACATAGTCCTTGGAGGAGGTGTGTGCAGCACATTCTACAATTGAAACTCTCTTGGGTAGCAACAGGCCTTGCAATAGTTGAGCTATTAATGGTGCACGCTGCATTTGTTGGCCAGCTGGGGTAAGGAGGGAACTCCAAATGAAGGAAAGAACCTAAAAATTATATCGGCATCCCTGTACAAGACTTTAAAAAGAAATTCATCATCTCCAGAAGCAAAAGAAGAATTAAAACATTGTACTATAGCTTGTCCCAACAGCAAACACAGATGAAAATCTCTGTCACAGTAACACCTTTAGGAATCAAAACACTCATAGTTGTCAAACTGTGCCCAGGGATGTGGAATCCCTATAGCCCCACGCCCAGAACATATTGTTTGAGGTCAAGGGCAACAAGTTTTCATGCGTATTTTGTCCTTGGGACAAGTAGGCCCAACCCCCTATAGCACAAACCCTTTGGCTGCCAGTTTACAGTACCACTTTATAGATCAGGGAAAGGCATAGTCTGCAATAAAGGAAATATTTGTGTCCATGTGTTAATACTGTTCAAACTTGTATTTATTGTTCATTAATGCAAAGGCTTTATTATTAGGGTGAGCGCTCTAAGTAAATGTTGTAAGCTCAGACTGCACTACTGACAGTGGTTAGAGTATAAAAATGTGTACACACGTTTTCAATATTTAGCAATGTGAGGCTATGTATACTGCTCTCAGAATGCTCTCCGAATAGATGCAAATATTTGCAGAAGCTTGAAAGCAAGACTGATAATTCTTTGCTTTCAAAATAAAAAGAAAATGCAAAAACATTTCGCTAACCTACTGGAATATGGTAGGTACCTTTTCTTTGCATCATAAAAATAAACAAGCATTGGTAAAGCCAGTAGGGCTGAAATTATTGGTCAGCCTTTTGGCTTTGTCAATGCACAACTTGTTTTGGCAATATTTTTGTGAAACCTCATTGGTGTGGGAGCTGCTGGGCCCTCACCATTATAACAAACATTGGCAAAAGCAAAAATTGTTTTGGTCTCAAAAATCACACAATGCACAGTAGTTCCTGGCACTGAATAAAACAACTGTGTGTCGATATGCTCCTTGTGAAAGAACAGAATGAAGTCACTCACAGAGAAGCTAGCCAAGAGAGAGAGAGAGAGAGACAACATTTTATTAAACATAAAAGGTCATGGCAAACGCCAGACCTAATTAGGGTCTCAATTATTAAATAAAGTGCACCCCTGTCCTTGCATTATGTGCAGATATACAACTTTTGTGAATTCACAAGACTACAGAAGTAGGCCAAGAAATAGTACTCCCAGTAAATATTTGTGAACTGCATTTAAGCATGAGCAAACATGCAGGTGTACATTTTCCCAAGCGAAAATCTGAGGTATTGCAAGTTCACTTTTCCTCCAGCCACTTTTTCTGTGAGCCAGAACTGTTGCTTACCATTAACTTCAGCCCCAGTATGGAGATCTGCGGAAACGTGGCCACATAAGGGAATTATTAGTATTCAAAGCCTACTATGGAAGGAGCCCTAGCATAATCAGAGAGGCTATTTCAGAGCTCTTATATAATGAATATTGCTGCCATAATTTGTCGCTGCATAACATGGCACAAAAGGGACAAGTGTATTTTGTTACAGGACAAGTATATGTAAGAAGCATCCTGCCCCATGGACAAGTAGATATTTCACTAAATTCCACACCCCTTTGTGTCAATCCCTTATACCTTGAAACCTATTTTCAAACACCCTGAAATATTGCACCTATATATTAAAGACATATTAAATCTGTACACATTGTATCCTTGAGACATTATAATATGAAGCACTGTTATTCAATGCACACTATCCTTCTGTATTGGCATATACTCATTACTAATGATCAATACATAAACATAATATAAACACAACATTACTACTTTTCCTATTACTCCTATCCTTTGTAGTCCCTGGCGAATGCACTGCATTAGAATGCATTTTAGCACATTCCACCTTACAATCTAATTTGTTACAACAATATTCTCTTCAACTCTGAAGGACCTAGAAATGAAAAACATTAATATACCTACACATTATTTCTGTTAGATAGACATATACAATAGTATTTCTCCTTGCGCCATTTAAGTGGGCAAAACCCTTCAAGAATGCAATATACCTAGTGCCATTCTATATATACATCTTCTTGTGAAGATGGCGGTGTTCCTATTGCGGCTGATAACTGTCTTCTTTCTCTTTGGACAGTCAATGGAAACACAATGCCTTCCTCTCGGCAATGCAGAAAGATGTTGGTGAATAGACTAATACTTTAACATGTCTTTTTTTTTTTTTTGTAAAAAAATCTGTGTTCTAGGACTGATAGGTCGGAGCACAGGAATGATGGGGCCCTTCTTCTTCCGCCTGGATACCTGAGTAGAAAGAAACTTTTGCAGCGCGTGTTAACTTATACAAATATATGTCTTCTTTCATAATTTCAATGTCACTCTTAGGTCTAGTTGATGTGACTTATACATATATTAATTGTTCAGTGAGAAGTATATGGGGCGGTAGGTTGTTGTCAGAACATTGTAATATTTGTGAGTGAAAACAGAGTGATCCATGGGCAATAAACCATTTTTGCTTTCTTTAAATTATTTATTTATTTATTTCCCTCAATTGTGGCGCTTATTTTGCCTATTTTTTTTATTTTTTTTAAGCAGTCCTGTTCTGGCTTTGCTGGAAGTTGTTGCTGCTTTAATTTCATAATGGACACATGGTCCAGCTGTCACCCAAACGTGTGGGAAAATGTAGTAGGCCTGAGCCTGTGGCATGACAAGTCTTTCCTATTTAAATTTTATTTCTAACCAGACAAAAGGTGATGAAAACAATAACATTGAGCTTATCTATGCAAACATCCCGAAGACAGGAAATCCAATACACTACTTGGAGACGCAGGGAAGACCCTAATAATAATAATGTTGCAAAATCTCGAAACATCAATTAACGCCGAAAAACAAAGAAAAACCAAAACATTGTACTCTAATAGTTCCCAGGAGATAGAAACATTTAAGGGAGACAAAAATTCATGGTATTCGAACTGCAAAATATATGCAACCACCTCTAAAGTCTGCAACTGTACTTTTAAAAGGCCTCTTTAAATCCACACCTATTATTCTGACAACATTGTAATACTGAGCATTGCTTACTCCATGCATACCGTCCTTTAACATTGAAATCTACTTTATATCTGCACGTATTATTTATTCTTTTGTATTTTCCCAGCACTGGAGCCTGTGTGAAGGAAGTTGGTGTGGTGGCTACCTGTGGTAATCTATTCCTACGAATCTCTGGTTGTTTCATATTTTGAAGGCTGCACACAGCTGTGCATATCCAAAAACTCACTCCTCTCACATAGACACATACATATTCCATCACTAAACTGCACAACGTGAAACCTGAAACACTGTATTTATTTATTTAATCTCGGCTTCCCCGTTACCAAATTGTGTGATTCTAGGCAACTTATTTCTCTTGTTCACTTCCACAGCCCAACGTATTCTTACACATACATATCTTTCATCTAAATCTCATGTTCGTTGCCAACCACAGGAAGCCTCTTTCCTGCCTGGCTCTACGCCCAGACTCTGCGGCCAGCGTTAATATAACGGCAGCCCAAGAGAAATCCTTTAACCCTTCAATACCTCGTAACTTCAAAAAACATGTGTTGTCTTTAATTGTAATATGCAAAATATATATAGCTTGTTTTAAAATAACATGGCTTTCCTGTAAAGCGCACGTTCACTCAGAATGGTATTTTGACGCTAAACAGCAGATCTTCATTGTTCCCCAACTCAATGGTACTCATTTCATCCACCTCAGAATGATGAAGGGCTGATCAGACCCCGCAGCATTTGATGTGTGACCATGAAGTCAAACCATGGGTGTAGCTAGCGTGCATTCCACTCCATCATTTTATCTCCCTCTTTGTGCACAAGAAATCGGAAGAGATCAGTCTTAACTTGCTAATTCCAATCTTCTGTCTAAGGTTCACCATCTGCTCTGACATTTACGTTGCTCTAAGGCTAGTGTCACTAACTTCCTTGGCCACGAGACACAATTTCAAAATCTTTCCTATTAACCAGCCCCAACTGTGTGCGCTTTGAGGCAGTACTTCCTGGATCTGCCCTAGCATTCGGGCTATCGCTTGTGCCTGCCTCGGCTGCTGCTGCTGCTGAATTCGGACGCAGGTAGGAGTAAATTATTCTGTACTTAGTATCTTGGGGCTGTAGTATTTTGTGTAATCTTCAATGTGAATCTAGCATCTAGCTGACCAGGTAGGCCTCTGCATTTTGTTCATTGAAGTATGGATGCCTAAAGATATTCATCAGGTCTATAATGAAAAATTATTTTATGAATTATAATTGGTCATCTAAATAGAGAGATATTCATATGCATTTGAAACTGAAAGTATTTTCTTTTCTGCCAGGAAACTATATTACTTATATTGATGGCATTTTTAGTCTTGTAACATTGTGGGCCATAGAACATTATTTTGTAAAGATCTATTTTCAATAAAGAAGGATATATGTTTATATTACCGGCAAGGCACTTTACTCATTTTTACAATCTTTGTTCATTGTTCTATTGTTGTCAATAATCTAGATGTCGTGGGGAATGTTGAATTGAATGAGGATCCAAAAATATCAAAGGGAATAGCTCCATTTTACCTGGTATTACAGCTTCTATCATTGTGCTCTGGGCGGTAAGGGATGGCAGTCCTTGACCTCACCTTATTATGTCACTTTTTCTTTTGTGTGGCTTGTCTATCATTTGACGCTGGGCCAAGTCTAGGGCGTAATAGCAACCAGAAAACATAAAAAGGTGGCTGTGTGTTGCGGCGAGAAATGCATGCGAAAGCCTTCCTCCCCATCTTTCCACCACTTGACTGAATATTCAAGTGGGAGGATTCATTACTAATAGTCCAAGCACGCCAGAAAGGTGAGGTGAGAAGCGTGAGGTGTGACGTGTCAAGGAACTGAATGTACTTCATTCAGGGTATAAAGAGTTAAAATAGGGGAGCCTATTTAAAACCGTGCTAAAAAAGATGTAACTAAGAGTCGTGAAGGCAGCTACTTGACAGCTAGACACAGTATTCACTGGATGCACCGCGCACCAGTTGCGTGGTCTCTAATTGAACTTGTCTCGGTTAAAGTGGGTGTGCTTGGCACGTACCCAGATGTTCCTGCTGATCACTTCTCACTGTAGTGCACAAGAGATAAGTACTCCTATATATAAGATCTCGCTAAACAGTAGTGAAAACCTGTGGTACCCTTGTGAGAGAAAGAGATGAGAAAGGCCCATAAGCCAGATAAGAGAGGGAGAGACGCAAAATGCAGACCGAGAGAAGGAAATAGAGTATAGCTATTAGAGTACACTGCATGTAACTAAAAAGGCGGAGAACAAAGGACACTTTTTACAATGAAGAGAAAGAGGTTGAAAGGCGTTGGCTGCTGCCAGGCCCGAGAGAGGAACCCACAAAGCGATGTGATGAAGGAAAATAGTTCCCCTTTTGGAAGCACGCAATTGAAAAAAGACACTGTTAATCTCAATGCGATAAGATGCCTCCCATTCCTTGCAGAAATAAACATTCAAACAAAATCAAAATTCAAAACATATGTGAGCTGCCAGACGCAGTCCCATACACACGTATTTGCGGCACAAAGTGGGAGACGCAAGACGCAGCCTCCTGTCGCCAAGTACATACTTCAAAATATAAATGTGAGGAACTATTTCAACAATTCGGTGTATGTTGTGCATTACGTGGTCAGTTATCTGAAAGTGACTTGTGCTAATTAAATGTGGTGCTGCGCCACATGGGTCAGACAGGGGCTAGGGGGGGCAAGGGGTAACTATATAATACTATTTATTCACAAAAAGGCAACAGCTTTCATATATAAAAAAACAGTTACAATTCTAGTTATTATTGGTCTCACTAAATACATAGAAGGTCGGTGCGCCAGGCACAGATGCCTAAAAAGACAACCACAATGCATGCTAAAAAAGACCACAATAAAAAGAGATTTGACCATAAAATAATCGCACTTCAATTATACAAAATGTGAAGCATATTATGTACACGTCTATCTCTATATATAAACCCACAGAAATATTTGCGCATTCTCCTCTGCTGGCCCAAATGCATGCAGAAGGAGTGCTGCTTTAGCTTCTGATGTTTAAAGCTAAAGCGAGGCGTGCCGCGATTGGTACAAAAGTAAATAAACGGAAAAGAAATGCAGTGGCCATCCGCGTTTTTTTTCTATTTATTTAATTTTGTAGCAGATGTTTTTAGCTACAGATGTTTAAAGCTTCAGATGTTTAAAGCTAAAGCGCAGCGTGCAGAATATTTCTGCAAAAGTAAAAAAAAAGTTGTGTGGCTGCCGGATTTTTTATATTTCTTTACTTTTGTAGCAAACGCGGCACACCGCGCTTTAGCTTAAGATGTTTAAAACAAAAGCGCGGCCTGCCACCATTGCTACAAAAGTAAATATTTGGAAAATAAATGCGGCGTCCGCCACCCTTTTTTTCAATTTATTGACTTTTGTAGCAATAGCGGCATGCCGTGCTTTGGCTTCAGATGTTTTCAGCTAAAGCGCAGCATGCCACGATTGGTACAAAAGTAAATAAATGGAAAAGAAATGCGGTGGTCGTCCACCTTTTTTTGTATTTATTTACTTTTGGAGCAATCGTGGCCCGCCACACTTTAGCTTCAGATGTTTAAAGCTAAAGTGCGGCATGCCACGATTGCTACATAAGTAAATAAATAGAAAAAAGGCGTGTGGCAGGCGCAATGTTTTCTATTTATTTACTTTTGTAGCAATCGCGGCACACCGCGTATTAGCTTAAGATGTTTAAAACTAAAGTGCGGCATGCCGCCATTGCTACAAAAAGTAAACAAATGGAAAACAAATGCTGCATCCGCCCCCATTTTTTTTTTCTATTTATTGACTTTTGTAGTAATGGCGGCACGCCGCGCTTTAAGTTCAGATGTTTAAAGCTAACAACGGTTGCTACAAAAGTAAATAAATGGAAAAGAAATGCGGTGGCCGTCCATGCAGCATGTCGTGCCAGCTTCAGCAAGATATTAACTAAATAGTGCTCACTAACTGCTAATGAAACCTAGAGAGTAAGGACACATGTAAGAGGGGCTGTCCTCATGGGAGGTAACAACAGAAGAGAGGAAGGTACTACTGAGCCTATTCACAAATCAAAAGCCATCATTTGCAAAGGATAGTAAAAGGAGCCAATTGAAAAGATGGGTGGAAATTGGGCGGAGTTTAAAGTCCATATTTGAATACAGCATGTTTCGAAGAGGCAGTGCAAGCGATGCCTAGGCGAAACCTACTAAAAAGGTACATGAACAATAAAACAAAAGCAAACACTGATCAGATATTTTCTCTTTTTATCTTTTTTTAGAGGCACCAGTCGCAAGTATTGTGCTCAATTACAGATGTTGGTGTAAAACGGCGATTTGGGAAATTGCTAAAGGCTGGGTGTGTAGCGTCCGCAGCGAGAGCACCACCAAGGCTGCAGAATCGCTGTGCTAAAGTAGGAGATACACAAACAGTTCTACTCATGGGGATCGCGGAGTGATCATGAGCGATTACCCCACCCTTTATTTGTACCCCCAAGCCATGCTCGGCCCTCAGGTTGTGGAGGTGATTAAAAGTATTATAGAGATTGGGTGGCACTCTACTGATTGACCAAATGATAATTCACTTTATTAGTGTAAATTATAAACAAAAAAGGGGCATACACAGCCTTGGCACACACCATGTTCAAGATTAAAAGAATGTGAACACTCACCACCAGGCCCAAATCTTACCCTAGTTTGAAGATCGTAAAGAAAGGTCACCAAGACAGCATCTAGACATATCTCAGAAAGAAACTGGCATGATTTTGATCGATTAACTCAGTCAAATGCGCAAGATAAGTCCATGAAGGTTAGGTACAAGGGACAATGCCAGCCACGGTCCATGCAGGTAACAGCGGTGGGGCCTCGTGGGGGGGGGATTTTGAGGGACGATGCTGAGGGAAAATTAATTCTTTATTTAATTTTCCCTCAGCAACGTCCCTCGAAACCCCCCCCACGCGGCCCCACCGCTGTTACCTGCACGGACTGCGGCTGGACAATGCTTAGTTAAGATATATTTATCTATAATAAGTTGGAAATGTAAGCATTTCTCCATAGTATCAAGTCCTTCCATGAATCCATATTAGCAGGGACTTAAGATGTTATCTTTATTAGCTCATTCCATGATTCTGTTAAAAATTACTCTCAAAATTACTTACGGTGGGGTTTGAGATGGTTGGCTTTTTTGAAAATGGGAACTATTATTGTGGCAGATCAAGAATGAGGCTATTGGGAATTGGAAATGCTATTAAAAACATTGCTGAGTAGTGGTGCCTATAGATCAGAGGTCTTCAAACTTTTTGATGCTGAGACCCCCTTGTCAAATTTTTTTAGGCTTAAGGACCCCCTTCTGATAAAACTTTCTAGAACCTGGTACTCCTCATCATCGACAACCATAAACGCCCCAAATTCCCACAGCAAATAATTTTTACGGTGGGAAAATGTTGGGGGAGCGTTTTAGGGGCACAGGGCACCTTCACGGAATGATCGAAGGAGTGATTTAGGGGCAAAGGGGCAGCTTAACTTGAGGCGGGGTGCGCAGGAACGCTCCTACTAAAATGAAGGAAACAGATGTGTGAGCCATGGAAACCAAGCCAAAAGGTTTAACAGATTTATTTAGAAGGTGCGACTTCAAGAAAAAGGCATTTAAAATACAGAATACAAAATATAGTGACCTCGCATTCATAGAGAGTCTTACCAAACAGAAGGCATTATTATATAATTCTCAATAAGACTCAGAAGGCATTGAAATCGTTTGAAGAGAGACACTTCAGAAAACCTCAAAGACACATTTATAAATGCATTATGAAAAACATAATTTAAATCAAGGAAAATGTTCTCAAAATGCAAAACACATTTGATCTAAAATGCAGAGAATACTCACGTTTAAACCTAAAAGAAAGCAGCCTTGCAAGTGTAATATAAGCATTAAATTCTCAATAAGAAAACACCAATTTAGAGACAAAATAGCACATACAGCAATTATATTGGCAAGTTAAATTGTATCTTAATAAAACAAAAAACAAGAGCTCTTGGGGAGCACCCACACCCGCCTGCCATCTACCAACAGATGGGTGGGTTAGTCCGACGAGAACTCCGTGGACTTTCCCTTTATACCATGTAAGCTGGGATCTGAAGCAGAAGTGCTTATTGCAACGCCAGTCCTACCTACGTCAATTACACCACAGTTCGCACATTTATCAGAAGTGTCGTGTCTATCTTACTAAATGCGGAACATAGACTAGGTGAAAGGTCATATTCTCAGACCAAGCACCCTGATCTGACGCTCTGGGAACTTCCCTGTTCTCATGGTCAGATGTACCCAGGATGTGGTGTGCTATATGTAGACAGGGTAGAGAGAGAGACAGTGAACTTTGCACAAGGGAAGGGTGGGGGCTATCCAGTCTGGAGTAGTGTGCCTCGCAGAGAGAAGCTGGCTGGATTTTTAGTCAGACAGGCTTAGAGCCTTCTGTACAGTAAAATGGCGGAACTCTGGTCAACTTAACAAAAGGCCTACAGAAAGACAGCAGGGCCTACGTAGGGGTTCATACTGACTGAGCGACAAGGATGGCCCAGGGTAGTTGTTATATGGTGAAACCGGACCCTCAGGTCAATTTAACAAGGCCTACAAATTAGGCTGGCAGGGCCTATGTAATGGGTTCATACTTCAGGTGGGGGCAGAACGGGCCTGGGGTACCCTATGATAAAAAATAGACCCTGCTTCATTCCCTCCTCTTGTTCATTTACTGAACAAAATTCTTACAGCAATCTTGTCAGGCCCTCCTCCTAGTAGGTGTATCCCAGGGGTGTCATTCATTGGAATATTGGCTGTCTTGTACCTTCCTTAACGTCACATAGACTCCTTCAGGCCTGTCAAAGTTGACATGCTGTTTTCTGTGTCTGTAGACCGGTGTGTGCAAACATAATATCCTGCCCTGTCAACTGTCCCCCTGTCCCGTCTTTATCAATGGCTATTTATTCAATTTGGTACAATGTCTCTGTTTCATTTAAGCAGTATCTCAGGTATAACACTGTGATCACAATTCACTATAAGGGGCGTAGTCATTATAGCAATGGGGTCAATGCTGCTAGTAGCACCTATGATCATTTTCTCTAATTGTTCTGAAAGGCTTGAGCAAGTCTTGAGGCATTGTTCCAATCGTTGGTACGTGTGGCAGTGTGACTAGTTGGAAGAATGTCTTATCTTCTGCTGTACTTTTACTCTTTTCAAAAAGTCTGCTGTGGAATAATGTAGAGCCTCAGAGATGATACCTGTAAACAGAAAAAGTAACCGTTGGTGCCTGTCGTCAAGTAATTTGAGAGGTTACAAGCACTTCTATTACTTAGGCACATTCAATATGAAGAAAACAAAGTGATGAAGAAGGTAATAATGTCTCGTTGTCACAGCTTGTAGACTGAGGGGTTGGGGCATTGATGTTCCAGACGTTTTTAGTTGATGTATCGTTGGGGTCCGCTTACACACTCTTCCTCTCTCTGCTGTGCAGCACGTGCAACCCTTCAGGATGGACTTGGGATACCATTCCCACTTGGTAGTTTCCGTGGAACACATGTAGTTTCTGTGTGGCTCCTTGCCCCTTGCACAACCCCTCAATCACATGTGAGATGAACGCCGGTCCATTGTCAGAACCCAAAAGCATAGGTACTTTAAAGCGCGGTATGAACTCTTTCAGGAGGCATTTGGCAAAAATTTGTGTATTGCTGTTCTTGGATTGGCATGCCTCAGTCCATTTGCTGATCGTGCACACAATAACCAACACGTACTTGTAGTTTGAGTAGGGGGCATGCTGATGAAGTCCATTTAATGTGGGGAAATGAAGTGGCCTGGGGCAGTGGAAATACAGCATTAGGAAAACAGTCTGATCTTCCCATCACGTCCTATAAGTGATGAACCATGAAAAAGACGGGCCATGGGAGCAAGCATTATCTTCGGTAAACATATCATTCCATTTGGGCCTATCCGTATTCCTTTTCTTTTTTTTCATACATCCTCCCCTGTTCCCTTCTTCCTTTTCTTCCACCCAGCCCTTTCAGTAATATACTTAGGGTCATAGTACATATCATCATCCTTTATCTTTATATCATAATCACATGTGGGGTAGAAGCAATGTGAACCATTGTGTACTCATAATCAGTTAATGCTATTCCTTTTTGTACATCTGCATCAATAAATTCTTTACCAATTGATACATAGTCCTTGGAGGAGGTGTGTGCAGCACATTCTACAATTGAAACTCTCTTGGGTAGCAACAGGCCTTGCAATAGTTGAGCTATTAATGGTGCACGCTGCATTTGTTGGCCAGCTGGGGTAAGGAGGGAACTCCAAATGAAGGAAAGAACCTAAAAATTATATCGGCATCCCTGTACAAGACTTTAAAAAGAAATTCATCATCTCCAGAAGCAAAAGAAGAATTAAAACATTGTACTATAGCTTGTCCCAACAGCAAACACAGATGAAAATCTCTGTCACAGTAACACCTTTAGGAATCAAAACACTCATAGTTGTCAAACTGTGCCCAGGGATGTGGAATCCCTATAGCCCCACGCCCAGGACATATTGTTTGAGGTCAAGGGCAACAAGTTTTCATGCGTATTTTGTCCTTGGGACAAGTAGGCCCAACCCCCTATAGCACAAACCCTTTGGCTGCCAGTTTACAGTACCACTTTATAGATCAGGGAAAGGCATAGTCTGCAATAAAGGTAATATTTGTGTCCATGTGTTAATGCTATTCAAACTTGTATTTATTGTTCATTAATGCAAAGGCTTTATTATTAGGGTGAGCGCTCTAAGTAAATGTTGTAAGCTCAGACTGCACTACTGACAGTGGTTAGAGTATAAAAATGTGTACACACGTTTTCAATATTTAGCAATGTGAGGCTATGTATACTGCTCTCAGAATGCTCTCCGATTAGATGCAAATATTTGCAGAAGCTTGAAAGCAAGACTGATAATTCTTTGCTTTCAAAATAAAAAGAAAATGCAAAAACATTTCGCTAACCTACTGGAATATGGTAGGTACCTTTTCTTTGCATCATAAAAATAAACAAGCATTGGTAAAGCCAGTAGGGCTGAAATTATTGGTCAGCCTTTTGGCTTTGTCAATGCACAACTTGTTTTGGCAATATTTTTGTGAAACCTCATTGGTGTGGGAGCTGCTGGGCCCTCACCATTATAACAAACATTGGCAAAAGCAAAAATTGTTTTGGTCTCAAAATCACACAATGCACAGTAGTTCCTGGCACTGAATAAAACAACTGTGTGTCGATATGCTCCTTGTGAAAGAACAGAATGAAGTCACTCACAGTGAAGCTAGCCAAGAGAGAGAGAGAGAGAGACAACATTTTATTAAACATAAAAGGTCATGGCAAACGCCAGACCTAATTAGGGTCCCAATTATTAAATAAAGTGCACCCCTGTCCTTGCATTATGTGCAGATATACAACTTTTGTGAATTCACAAGACTACAGAAGTAGGCCAAGAAATAGTACTCCCAGTAAATATTTGTGAACTGCATTTAAGCATGAGCAAACATGCAGGTGTACATTTTCCCAAGCGAAAATCTGAGGTATTGCAAGTTCACTTTTCCTCCAGCCACTTTTTCTGTGAGCCAGAACTGTTGCTTACCATTAACTTCAGCCCCAGTATGGAGATCTGCGGAAACGTGGCCACATAAGGGAATTATTAGTATTCAAAGCCTACTATGGAAGGAGCCCTAGCATAATCAGAGAGGCTATTTCAGAGCTCTTATATAATGAATATTGCTGCCATAATTTGTCGCTGCATAACATGGCACAAAAGGGACAAGTGTATTTTGTTACAGGACAAGTATATGTAAGAAGCATCCTGCCCCATGGACAAGTAGATATTTCACTAAATTCCACACCCCTTTGTGTCAATCCCTTATACCTTGAAACCTATTTTCAAACACCCTGAAATATTGCACCTATATATTAAAGACATATTAAATCTGTACACATTGTATCCTTGAGACATTATAATATGAAGCACTGTTATTCAATGCACACTATCCTTCTGTATTGGCATATACTCATTACTAATGATCAATACATAAACATAATATAAACACAACATTACTACTTTTCCTATTACTCCTATCCTTTGTAGTCCCTGGCGAATGCACTGCATTAGAATGCATTTTAGCACATTCCACCTTACAATCTAATTTGTTACAACAATATTCTCTTCAACTCTGAAGGACCTAGAAATGAAAAACATTAATATACCTACACATTATTTCTGTTAGATAGACATATACAATAGTATTTCTCCTTGCGCCATTTAAGTGGGCAAAACCCTTCAAGAATGCAATATACCTAGTGCCATTCTATATATACATCTTCTTGTGAAGATGGCGGTGTTCCTATTGCGGCTGATAACCGTCTTCTTTCTCTTTGGACAGTCAATGGAAACACAATGCCTTCCTCTCGGCAATGCAGACAGATGTTGGTGAATAGACTAATACTTTAACATGTCTTTTTTTTTTTTTTTTTTTTAAATCTGTGTTCCAGGACTGATAGGTCGGAGCACAGGAATGATGGGGCCCTTCTTCTTCCGCCTGGATACCTGAGTAGAAAGAAACTTTTGCAGCGCGTGTTAACTTATACAAATATATGTCTTCTTTCATAATTTCAATGTCACTCTTAGGTCTAGTTGATGTGACTTATACATATATTAATTGTTCAGTGAGAAGTATATGGGGCGGTAGGTTGTTGTCAGAACATTGTAATATTTGTGAGTGAAAACAGAGTGATCCATGGGCAATAAACCATTTTTGCTTTCTTTAAATTATTTATTTATTTATTTCCCTCAATTGTGGCGCTTATTTTGCCTATTTTTTTTTTTTTTTTTAAGCAGTCCTGTTCTGGCTTTGCTGGAAGTTGTTGCTGCTTTAATTTCATAATGGACACATGGTCCAGCTGTCATCCAAACGTGTGGGAAAATGTAGTAGGCCTGAGCCTGTGGCATGACAAGTCTTTCCTATTTAAATTTTATTTCTAACCAGACAAAAGGTGATGAAAACAATAACATTGAGCTTATCTATGCAAACATCCCGAAGACAGGAAATCCAATACACTACTTGGAGACGCAGGGAAGACCCTAATAATAATAATGTTGCAAAATCTCGAAACATCAATTAACGCCGAAAAACAAAGAAAAACCAAAACATTGTACTCTAATAGTTCCCAGGAGATAGAAACATTTAAGGGAGACAAAAATTCATGGTATTCGAACTGCAAAATATATGCAACCACCTCTAAAGTCTGCAACTGTACTTTTAAAAGGCCTCTTTAAATCCACACCTATTATTCTGACAACATTGTAATACTGAGCATTGCTTACTCCATGCATACCGTCCTTTAACATTGAAATCTACTTTATATCTGCACGTATTATTTATTCTTTTGTATTTTCCCAGCACTGGGGCCTGTGTGAAGGAAGTTGGTGTGGTGGCTACCTGTGGTAATCTATTCCTACGAATCTCTGGTTGTTTCATATTTTGAAGGCTGCACACAGCTGTGCATATCCAAAAACTCACTCCTCTCACATAGACACATACATATTCCATCACTAAACTGCACAACGTGAAACCTGAAACACTGTATTTATTTATTTAATCTCGGCTTCCCCGTTACCAAATTGTGTGATTCTAGGCAACTTATTTCTCTTGTTCACTTCCACAGCCCAACGTATTCTTACACATACATATCTTTCATCTAAATCTCATGTTCGTTGCCAACCACAGGAAGCCTCTTTCCTGCCTGGCTCTACGCCCAGACTCTGCGGCCAGCGTTAATATAACGGCAGCCCAAGAGAAATCCTTTAACCCTTCAATACCTCGTAACTTCAAAAAACATGTGTTGTCTTTAATTGTAATATGCAAAATATATATAGCTTGTTTTAAAATAACATGGCTTTCCTGTAAAGCGCACGTTCACTCAGAATGGTATTTTGACGCTAAACAGCAGATCTTCATTGTTCCCCAACTCAATGGTACTCATTTCATCCACCTCAGAATGATGAAGGGCTGATCAGACCCCGCAGCATTTGATGTGTGACCATGAAGTCAAACCATGGGTGTAGCTAGCGTGCATTCCACTCCATCATTTTATCTCCCCTCTTTGTGCACAAGAAATCGGAAGAGATCAGTCTTAACTTGCTAATTCCAATCTTCTGTCTAAGGTTCACCATCTGCTCTGACATTTACGTTGCTCTAAGGCTAGTGTCACTAACTTCCTTGGCCACGAGACACAATTTCAAAATCTTTCCTATTAACCAGCCCCAACTGTGTGCACTTTGAGGCAGTACTTCCTGGATCTGCCCTAGCATTCGGGCTATCGCTTGTGCCTGCCTCGGCTGCTGCTGAATTCGGACGCAGGTAGGAGTAAATTATTCTGTACTTAGTATCTTGGGGCTGTAGTATTTTGTGTAATCTTCAATGTGAATCTAGCATCTAGCTGACCAGGTAGGCCTCTGCATTTTGTTCATTGAAGTATGGATGCCTAAAGATATTCATCAGGTCTATAATGAAAAATTATTTTATGAATTATAATTGGTCATCTAAATAGAGAGATATTCATATGCATTTGAAACTGAAAGTATTTTCTTTTCTGCCAGGAAACTATATTACTTATATTGATGGCATTTTTAGTCTTGTAACATTGTGGGCCATAGAACATTATTTTGTAAAGATCTATTTTCAATAAAGAAGGATATATGTTTATATTACCGGCAAGGCACTTTACTCATTTTTACAATCTTTGTTCATTGTTCTATTGTTGTCAATAATCTAGATGTCGTGGGGCATGTTGAATTGAATGAGGATCCAAAAATATCAAAGGGAATAGCTCCATTTTACCTGGTATTACAGCTTCTATCATTGTGCTCTGGGCGGTAAGGGATGGCAGTCCTTGACCTCACCTTATTATGTCACTTTTTCTTTTGTGTGGCTTGTCTATCATTTGACGCTGGGCCAAGTCTAGGGCATAATAGCAACCAGAAAACATAAAAAGGTGGCTGTGTGTTGCGGCGAGAAATGCATGCGAAAGCCTTCCTCCCCATCTTTCCACCACTTGACTGAATATTCAAGTGGGAGGATTCATTACTAATAGTCCAAGCACGCCAGAAAGGTGAGGTGAGAAGCGTGAGGTGTGACGGTCAAGGAACTGAATGTACTTCATTCAGGGTATAAAGAGTTAAAATAGGGGAGCCTATTTAAAACCGTGCTAAAAAAGATGTAACTAAGAGTCGTGAAGGCAGCTACTTGACAGCTAGACACAGTATTCACTGGATGCACCGCGCACCAGTTGCGTGGTCTCTAATTGAACTTGTCTCGGTTAAAGTGGGTGTGCTTGGCACGTACCCAGATGTTCCTGCTGATCACTTCTCACTGTAGTGCACAAGAGATAAGTACTCCTATATATAAGATCTCGCTAAACAGTAGTGAAAACCTGTGGTACCCTTGTGAGAGAAAGAGATGAGAAAGGCCCATAAGCCAGATAAGAGAGGGAGAGACGCAAAATGCAGACCGAGAGAAGGAAATAGAGTATAGCTATTAGAGTACACTGCATGTAACTAAAAAAGGCGGAGAACAAAGGACACTTTTTACAATGAAGAGAAAGAGGTTGAAAGGCGTTGGCTGCTGCCAGGCCCGAGAGAGGAACCCACAAAGCGTTGTGATGAAGGAAAATAGTTCCCCTTTTGGAAGCACGCAATTGAAAAAAGACACTGTTAATCTCAATGCGATAAGATGCCTCCCATTCCTTGCAGAAATAAACATTCAAACAAAATCAAAATTGAAAACATATGTGAGCTGCCAGACGCAGTCCCATACACACGTATTTGCGGCACAAAGTGGGAGACGCAAGACGCAGCCTCCTGTCGCCAAGTACATACTTCAAAATATAAATGTGAGGAACTATTTCAACAATTCGGTGTATGTTGTGCATTACGTGGTCAGTTATCTGAAAGTGACTTGTGCTAATTAAATGTGGTGCTGCGCCACATGGGTCAGACAGGGGCTAGGGGGGGCAAGGGGTAACTATATAATACTATTTATTCACAAAAAGGCAACAGCTTTCATATATAAAAAAACAGTTACAATTCTAGTTATTATTGGTCTCACTAAATACATAGAAGGTCGGTGCGCCAGGCACAGATGCCTAAAAAGACAACCACAATGCATGCTAAAAAAGACCACAATAAAAAGAGATTTGACCATAAAATAATCGCACTTCAATTATACAAAATGTGAAGCATATTATGTACACGTCTATCTCTATATATAAACCCACAGAAATATTTGCGCATTCTCCTCTGCTGGCCCAAATGCATGCAGAAGGATGTCTTAAGATAGCATTGCAAAAAAAAAACGCCTTTACGTTTCATTTTAACACAGTAAGAGTACTGAAAACCACATGGAAAGGCGTTTTGTTCACAAACCATAATCACACAATACTCATGTTGACTGTCTGTGGAAATAAAAATATATACTGACAGTCCCTCGCAAAAGCCGAGGAAGTCTGATAACTATTTATCATGAATCCTCACGTGCCAGTCACAAGACGTAGAGTGGCACATCTTATCCGTGACTCGGAACCGCTCCTGAGCCCGCAAATAGCTGAGATTTGCATCATGCTGCTTCCAGAGAGGCACAAATAACAAAATCCACAATGAAAGACGCAAGACGCAGTCTTCCCTTCCCTGTTAATTCTTCTAATTAAACAGAGGCCCTCCCTTGCTTCCAGAGAGGCACAATAACCACTTATAACAACGATAAAGCAAAATGATCATTGGAAGATGCCAGACGCAATCTTCCCTTCCCCGTCAATCCTAGACGGAGGCCCTCTCTAGCTCTCAGAGAGGGACAGTAACAACGTATGTCTATTTATAAAAGGAAAAACACATAATTCAAACAACTTCCTAACGTCACCCTTTGGCTTAGTCCACTACGCACACGTTTCCTCTAGCTTGGGAATGTTCTTTTAATAAGCGAGACCAGTTAGACAGGACAACTGAAACAAGGAACACAGATGTCCCACGGTCGCCTCTACCCGCTGCTCCCAGAAAGACAGCACATCAGGCAGCAAAAATAACTTACCCGAGTGCTGTTCTCTGTGGTTCAGTCAGGAAAGAGGCACGAAGGGTGGTCTGCGTCCGGGGTCCCAGTGGTCTCCTGTCAGCTGGAGCTGCCATCCGAGTCACGCACCAAAATGTTGGGGGGAGCATTTTAGGGGGCACAGGGCACCTTCACGGAATGATCGAAGGAGTGATTTAGGGGCACAGGGGCAGCTTAACTTGAGGCGGGGTGCGCAGGAACGCTCCTACTAAAATGAAGGAAACAGATGTGTGAGCCATGGAAACCAAGCCAAAAGGTTTAACAGATTTATTTAGAAGGTGAGACTTCAAGAAAAAGGCATTTAAAATACAGAATACAAAATATAGTGACCTCGCATTCATAGAGAGTCTTACCAAACAGAAGGCATTATTATATAATTCTCAATAGGACTCAGAAGGCATTGAAATCGTTTGAAGAGAGACACTTCAGAAAACCTCAAAGACACATTTATAAATGCATTATGAAAAACATAATTTAAATCAAGGAAAATGTTCTCAAAATGCAAAACACATTTGATCTAAAATGCAGAGAATACTCACGTTTAAACCTAAAAGAAAGCAGCCTTGCAAGTGTAATATAAGCATTAAATTCTCAATAAGAAAACACCAATTTAGAGACAAAATAGCACATACAGCAATTATATTGGCAAGTTAAATTGTATCTTAATAAAACAAAAAACAAGAGCTCTTGGGGAGCACCCACACCCGCCTGCCATCTACCAACAGATGGGTGGGGTAGTCCGACGAGAACTCCGTGGACTTTCCCTTTATACCCTGTAAGCTGGGATCTGAAGCAGAAGTGCTTATTGCAACGCCAGTCCTACCTACGTCAATTACACCACGGTTCGCACATTTATCAGAAGTGTCGTGTCTATCTTACTAAATGCGGAACATAGACTAGGTGAAAGGTCATATTCTCAGACCAAGCACCCTGATCTGACGCTCTGGGAACTTCCCTGTTCTCATGGTCAGATGTACCCAGGATGTGGTGTGCTATATGTAGAAAGGGTAGAGAGAGAGACAGTGAACTTTGCACAAGGGAAGGGTGGGGGCTATCCAGTCTGGAGTAGTGTGCCTCGCAGAGAGAAGCTGGCTGGATTTTTAGTCAGACAGGCTTAGAGCCTTCTGTACAGTAAAATGGCGGAACTCTGGTCAACTTAACAAAAGGCCTACAGAAAGACAGCAGGGCCTACGTAGGGGTTCATACTGACTGAGCGACAAGGATGGCCCAGGGTAGTTGTTATATGGTAAAACCGGACCCTCAGGTCAATTTAACACGGCCTACAAATTAGGCTGGCAGGGCCTATGTAAGGGGTTCATACTTCAGGTGGGGGCAGAACGGGCCTGGGGTACCCTATGATAAAAAATAGACCCTGCTTCAAAAATAATATTAAAGTGTTTAGCAAACCAAAGGTCAGTGAGCGTGGGGGTGTAGTCAAAGGTGTAGCTAAATACAAAGGGCCTCATTTATTAGGAATTGGCGTAGGGCAGCGCTGCAAGTCTTCTTGCTGTGCTGCCCTATGCCAATGTGAAAGGGCAGGAATGTAACTTATTTATGAAATACGGTGCATTCCTGTCCTTTTCCCTTGCGTTGCCGCACAAATTGCTGCGTAGCACCAACATAGGCAGGATTGTTTTTGTACAGGAAGGGGCACCTTCACAAAAACAGTCCCGAAAGGTGTTTTCCTCTTTCTATTTGAGCTGCAGAATGCAGCCACATGGAAAGAGGAAAGAATGAGGAGAAATGAAAGATGTTCTCCCCGTTACGCCTCCACTGGGGAGGAGTCTGTTTTTGGAGCTGCCCCAGGTTTACTTGATTTTGTAAATATGGGGCAGCATCAAAATCCATAGGTGTTGCGTGGGAACCCCACGCAAAGCCCATGGAACACCTCCTTGATGCACAGTAAGGCAACGTAATGACTTGCGCTGCTATGTCTTACTCCATATCTATGAGGCCATGCAAAGCTATGCAGGGTGACTTTGCACCGTCTCATAGGTATGGTTGAGATGCTTCCTTTGGCGATGCAATCCTCTCATAAATAAGCCCCAAAATATTCGGTACGTTTTTTTAGCTCTTTAACCATCAATAATGGGCAGCGTAATGAAAAATTAATTTTAAAAAGTTGGTACTTAGTGGGAAATGCACTGACGGACATTATGAAACCTTTATTAGTTAATGCACTGCAGAGGTCTATGTGTAACCAGAGAGCCACAGAAATAAATCTTGATTGGTGCAGTGGAGAATAGGACGTGTATTTTTACTGCTACGAGGTCACAGCTTTTGACAGAAAGCACTGTGAATATGTAAGTCATTCTTTTATACTTGCATTACACACAGTGTAAGATAGAGTGCTGCAAAACGTGCAAATAGTTTTACAATAAAATAGTGCTTCCAAAATGTAGATTTTAGTAATAACAGAGCATAAGTAATGCAATTTTTTTACATAACTGTCCCTTCAACACCTCTTTAGGAGTACTAAGAGCTGTGTAAATGCAGTTAAAGCAAGCACCTCACAGCCCAGTTGTTAACTCTTTGCACTACCACTCAAAAAAACAAATCTTTGTCATCACAAAGCTTGGAGTGATTTGAACAATTAAAGCCAGAACTGGCTCCCAAGCACCCTTTACACTTACAGATTAACTGATAGGCACATTTGCATTTCATTCAGGCAAGCAGGTACTCTGGCATGCAGGTTTTCCAGCACTAGAGACTCTGTTGATAAAACTTCAGCTGATAAGGATCTAAATTAGCCATCCCAGGACAGCTGTCTTTTTCCAAAATGAAAGCAAATGTTTTTGATTGCAGTCACAAGTGAAGCTGGGGAATGCGCGACCCCCTTCTCAGGACTCCAGGGCCTCCCTGAGGGTCGCGCCCCACAGATTGAAGACCTCTGTTGTAGATGAACATTGCACTTAAATACGTCCATGGGCACCTCGTCCAGCTGCGGGGCTTTACTGGAAGGCCTCTCCTGCAGAGTTAAGGCTACCTCATGATATACCAAAGTTAATCTATTTCCGAATACGGAATGACTGAGTTGACATGTACTGTTGTCACTACTAGAATTAGGACAATAGATGCTCGAGAAATCAGCAACCCATTGAGCCTCAGTAATATGTGGGCTAAAACTGGATAATACACTGTTACTTGTGGGGCGTGGCTTGCCCGGCAGCCAAGTTGGCTGCATAATGTTGGGCTCTTGACTCGCCTCCGGTTACCTGCCATAAAAACTATGCTCGGTGAAAAGATCAAGACTGCAAATATTGGGCCCCAACCCTGCCTTGATGGATCACTCATCACAGGCTGATTGTCAAGATTCTAGACCAGCTGGATACCCAGGGCGTTTAACCATGTTGTGTGGGCGTGCCTAAGAGGCCCGGTCATGACATGGATGGTTCGCGAGTATGAGGCTGCCTGCTCTGCTTACCTGCAGTGTTCAGAGGGCCGGAGGTGAGGTGGGGGCAGTCACTGCAGTCAGAGGGATGACACTGGGGCCTGCTTGGAGCGGCTAGGTTGGTTGGTCCGCAGTGGCTGATTGGCGCCCGAGGGATTGTGCGGGCTTGGCCTTGACTGAGGGAGTAATGCAGATCTGGCCTCAGGCCCCTCCGAGGGACTAGAGAGGCATGAGGTGAGGTGCCGACTTCTTCCCTGTGGATGCCACGGGGCTTATTTGTGGCTTTGGTGTTAGGCAGGCCCGGTTCTAGAGGGAGGGCCGGGTAGGCCAGGCCCAACCAAGAGAACCCCAGGCCCTCCCAAGGTCTGTACTCAAGTAAATAGTGTCCATTTGTTTTTTGTTTTTCGAGTGTCTGTGTGCCCTTACACTTTGTTTAATCACCTCACTTGTATGGTGTTGACTTAGGCTCCTAAAAGTATCCGCATTTATAGGTGTGAAAGTCAGCAGGCATGGATGTTGATCTTGTCTCCCACACACAAAAGAACACCAGGGGTCCGACACTCCCACGACAGAAAAATACAGTGGGGCAGATCTACAAGAAACTAACGCAGCGCGGTGCCGCAAGTCATTTTGCTGCGCCGCGCTGCGTTAGTTTCGAAGCACAGGGATGCGACATATTTACAACAATATGTCCCATCTCTGTGCTTCCCCCTGCGCTGGCGCACAAACTGCTGCCATGAGCCGGCGCAGGCACCCTTGCACCATGGTGCAAGGATGCCTGCATCGTGGGGAGATTGTTTTTGTGCAGGAAGGGGCACCTTCCTGCACAAAAACAATCAATTGAGGTGATTTACTCTTCCAATGTGTGCTGTAGAATGCAGCACGCATTGAAAGAGGAAAAAAAAACGAGGAGAAATGAAAACCTTTCTCCTCGTTGCACCTCGCTACGCCATGCCTAGGGTGGCGTAGCATTCTGACGCATTTCCAGATTTACAATTTCTCTTAAATCTGGAAATGAATCAGTGGACATGGGTGTTGCGTGGGAACACCCACAGCAACACCCATATCACGCCCCTAACACGCAAAGTGTTGCGTGAACAGGGGCGATATTTACAAGCACAGGTTAAGTCACGCAGGGTGACTTTACCTGTTCTTGTAAATATCACTTAGCAGGCTGCGCCACCGGTGCGTCACGCAACGTGATGCACAGGCGGCACAAGGGGCTTGTAAATCTGCCCCAGTGTTTGCAAGCGCCCATTGCAATTGGAAATCAGGCAGCGAAATGTCACGTACATATGTATGTGTGTATACACACACAAACACACACACTCTCTCTCGGAGAACAACTAGAGAACATATATTTTAGTAGTGGTTTGTTTTATTTTCTTTCTACAGTAGGGCCTTTCCTAAATGGGAAAAGTTATGTTGTCACGTTGTGACAGTTAGTTAATAAAAGAAAATTCTGTGGACCATTCCGATTAGTTAACATAACACGCTTGTGAGTTTAGATAGTTATCAGTGCAGTTTTGTGACTTTTGCTGGATCACTCTGTTTTGAACACCAACATGGGCTTCTCAGCATTTCATCCTTCTGAAGCTGATAAAATGGGAGCCACTGATTTGAAAAATACAAATTCTTGCTATTTTGAATGCTTTATAATGGTACAATGTGGCTAAATATATTTTATGAAGGGAGATATTATATCAAGCTCTATATGAGACACATATGTATATTTGTTCAATAAAAAAATAAAGGTTTCAGTGTAAGTTGAAGTTAAAATGGAATGTAAACTGTAACACACAAAAAGAACAAGTCTCAAAAGTACTAAATCACATAATTGAAGATGTTTTTTTAAACATCTTAGTACATACAAGTACCTTAACTATTTGTTAATATTGCAGAAAGTCTTGGCTTATTGATGACTAATTCTGTATATCACTTTGTTTTTTGTCAAGATACAATTTATGTGTGCCAGTTCCTTTGAGATATGTTTTTGTGTTGTAGCCTGCACTTATTTCACCCTGAACTCCTGTTAAAATATATGCATTTGATTATCCCAGTGACCAAGGCCCTTGTAAGGAGTTGACCTTGAACGCTGCACCTGATTTTGGTAATCTGAGTAGCACGTAATACGCAGTCCAGAGATTAATCCTGTGCACAAACCTGAACAACACAGATCCTCACTTCAGCCTTTAAAAAACAGAATGAGGCAGTCATTTTTACCCATGCTAATAGCATGAGGTACAGGCTTGGAGTTACCCCCGTTGACATTATCAGCTGCTAAATCTTAAATCCTGAATTCCTCAGTCAAATTTATCAGCCATCGATTTCCAAATCAATTCATAAACAATCCCAATAGTATGGCTGATAGAGTGAACCAGGCAGAGGTTTCAAGGTGGACGAGAGGGAATGCTATCAGAGGAGTCTCTTCTTCCACCTCATTTCAGTTCTCCATAGTAAATCACTCCACAGAGGGGGAATAGAGCCTCCTATGCAAATGTACATTTTTCACCTTTATTTCTGTGAGGAGAACATTTTTCTCATTGAGGAAGCTATTCCTCTACACCCATAGTAAATCTGGGGGTGATCTGTTCCACATCAGTTCCTGGAAGTAGAGTTACTCCCAATAATTCCACTGCATCAACCATCTGAGGGGCCTGTGGTCTGTCTGAACCCGGAAGTGAGTCCCAAACAGGTATGGTCTCAGCTTCTTCAGTGCCCAGACCACAGCAAATGCCTCACGCTCAATAGCACTCCATCTCTGTTCCCGGGGAAGTAACCTCCTACTGATGAAGGCTACAGGTTGGTCTAGGCCCTCCTCATTGATCTGTGATAGAACAGCCCCTACACCATGCTCTGAAGCGTCCGTCTGAACAATGAACTCATTGGAGAAGTTGGGTGCCTGGAGCACAGGTGCCGTGCACATGGCAGTCTTCAAGGTGTCAAAAGCTTTTTGACAGGCGTCAGTCCAAATCACTTTCCTGGGCTGCTTCTTGAAGTCAGCTCTGTCAAGGGGGCAACAATGCTGCCATACCCCTTGACGAATCTCCTGTAATACCCGGTGAGTCCTAGGAAGGCTCTCACCTCTGTCTGGGTCTTGGGGGGCTCCCAAGCCAGAATGGTATCAATTTTCGGTTGGAGGGGTGCCACCTGGCCGCTCCCAACCTGGTGTCCCAAGTACACCACAGAACCCTGCCCAATCTGGCACTTACTTGCCTTGATTGTGAGGCCTGCCCTCTGCAGCGCCATCAACAATTCCCAGAGGTGGCGCAGATGTTCTTCCCAACTGGCACTGAACACTGCGATGTCATCCAGGTAGGCGGCACTGACATCCTCCAGTCCAACCAACACCTGGTTGACCAACCTCTGAAAGGTGGCAGGAGCATTCTTCATCCCAAAGGGCATCACCCGGAACTGGTAGTGCCCATCTGGTGTGGAGAATGCTGACCTCTCTTTTGCCCCATCAGTCAAGGCGATCTGCCAGTACCCAGACGTTAAGTCAAACGTGCTGAGGTACCGCGCAGCCCCTAACCGATCTATGAGCTCATCAGCTCTGGGGATGGGGTGGGCTTCAGTCCTGGTGACGGAATTGAGTCCCCTGTAGTCCACACAGAACTGGAGTTCTGGTGTGGCACCAGGTGCGGCGGCCTTTGGAACCAAGACCACTGGGCTGGCCCAAGGGCTGTTAGAGGACTCAATCACCCCTAGCACAAACATCTTGGAGACCTCCTCCTTGATGCAGGCTCTGACCCTGTCAGTCACCCTGTAAGCCTTGTGCTTCACAGGAAGACTGTCCCCAGTGTCCACATCATGGACACACCAATGAGTGACACTGGGAACCAGGGAGAACAGGTCAGGGAACTGTCCCAACAGCTGGCGACAGTCACCCTGCTGCTCAGGTGTGAGGGAGGTAGAGAGGTTTACTCCCTCCACTGATCCATCTTGCTCTCGGGCTGACAGGAGGTCAGGAAGAGGCTCGGTCTCCTCCTCCATCCCATCATCTGTAGCTAAGAGCATGCCCACTTGGGACCTCTCCAAGTGGGGCTTTAGGCGGTTCACATGCAGGACCCGCAAGGGGTTCCTGGGAGACTGCAAGTCCACAAAGTAGGTAACTGGACTCTTGCGCTCCACCACCGTGAAAGGGCCGGTCCACCTGTCCTGGAGCGCACAAGGCTCCACAGGGGCCATGACCCACACTTTCTGACCAGGCTGAAGCTCGACCAGAGTGGCATTCTGGTCGTACCACCGCTTCATCTCCTCCTGGCTGGCTTCCAGATTTGCCTCAGCAAGCTCCCTGAAACACCTAGTCTGGTTCCTGAAGGCCAGCATGTAACTGTATACATCCTGGGGAGGTTTCCTGGGAGATTGCTCCCAGCCTTCCTTGACCAAACTCAGAGGTCCTCGCACCGGGTGTCCATAGAGGAGCTCAAAGGGGCTGAACCCTAGAGACTTCTGTGGCACCTCCCGGTATGCAAACAACAGGCAAGGTAAGAGTCCGTCCCATTTACGCCTCATGGGTTCTTCCAGACCCATAATCATGCCCTTGAGGGTCCAGTTGAATCTCTCAACCAGCCCATTTCCTTGAGGGTGGTAAGGAGTGGTGAACTTGTAAGTTACACCGCACTCCTGCCACAGGGACTTCATGTACTTGGACACGAAGTTGGTACCTCTGTCAGACACCACCTCTTGAGGGAATCCCACACGTGAGAAAATTCCCATCAGTGCCCGTCCCACCACGGGGGCCGTCACTGTCCTCAGAGGGATGGCTTCAGGGTACTGGGTGGCATGGTCCACCAAGACCAGGATAAACCTGTTGCCCATGGCTGTCTTGGGGTCCAGTGGCCCCACAATGTCAATACCCACCCGTTCAAAGGGGGTTCTGACCACAGGGAATGGCTGGAGAGGAGCCTTCTGCTTCCTCCCACTCTTTCCACTTGCCTGGCAAGTCTGGCATGTCCTGCAGTGAGTGGCGGCACTCCTGCGCATCTGGGGCCAATAGAAATGGGTGACAAGCCTTTCAAAGGTCTTGTCCTGCCCCAGATGTCCTGCTAACGGTACATCATGAGCCAACCCCAGTAGGAAGGCTCGGAAGCGCTGGGGTACCACCAGCACACGGGCTGACCCAGGCTCAGCAACCTTAGGCTCTGAATACAGGAGACCATTCTCCCAGTAAATCCAATGTGATCCAGACTGATCACCTGCTGCCTGGTCTGTGGCCTGTTGCCTCAGACCCACGAGAGAAGGGCATGTGTTCTGCTCCTCGCAGAACTCTTCCCTGCAGGGTCCTCCTTCTTCCTGCCAATGGGTCAGCTCAGGTAGGTCCCCCAGTTCAGCTACCTGTTCTCCTGTAGGCTCCAGGGCATCCCCCTCAGGGTCTGCCTCCTCCTGGACCGTGGGAACTTCGGGGGCCGGTTTCCCGCGCCCCTGCCTCCCTCTCTCTGGCAGGCACCTGGGCCTCCCTCTCAGGCTCCAGGTCCTCTTGAACACCTTTAGCTGCCATTGACCGGGTGGTCACACATGCCCAATCAGGCAAGCCCAACATTTCTAAATGCGCACTCCGCTCCACCTTAGCCGAAGGTGAGCTCTCCAAATCGTTCCCTAACAAACAATCAACAGGCATGGCTGGCCTCACAGCTACTTGAAGAGTACCCGAGACCCCCCCCACTCAAAGGGAACCTGAGCCACCTTGCAGTGACTCTATGTGTTGTCAGCGGCAACAACTGGATAGAATGCATCAGGGACAACCTGCTCTTTAGACACCAGGTGACACTTGACAGCTGTCACACTGGCTCCTGTGTCTCTCAGAGCCTCCACCCTATGGCCATTGATGGTCACCCACTGCCTGTACTTTTTAGTGTTCTCAGGCAGCTGGGTCCTAGGGACCATCTCAGAGTCTCCTAATGAGACAAGGGAAAACACTGTGGGATCCCCCCCACCTTGGGCACCCAACTCCTCCCCCAGGGCTACACTAGCCAACTGCCGGGGGACTGCACCAGAGGGTGCTGGTTTTCCCAAAAAAGGGCAACGAGGATCATTTGCCTTGTGGCCAGAGGCGCCACTCTTGTAACACACCAGTGGTCCCTGGTGAACAGGGGGGCCTGTCAGGGCCACTGGCTTCTTCTCAGGGGGCGGCTGGCAACCTTTCCCTTGGTTCCCTTGGGGTCTACTTTGGGGCCCTTTATGGAACTCCCTCTGTTTACCCTTGTCCCCCCCACTCTTCTGCTGGGGACCCTACCCACCCTTTGCGGAGTCTCCCACGTGACCCTTGTGGACCCGGGTACTCATTTCATTTTTTTCATTTTTATTCTTTATTTCGGTTCAAAATAAAACCATAAAAGACACATCAACAATATACACATTCAATTATAGAATACAGGTGGCAGTTCCGAATATAAATGGTAGCGCATCTGCAAGCTGCCTAGGGTTAGTCAGCTTACTATCAATCAGGTGCTGGCGTAGCTCAGGAAAACAATTACTGGACAAGTGCTCCCATGCAATCAAATCAAAGAGCGCCTGACAATCAGTCGCTTTGCTACCCTTCACCCAACCGTCCAATGCTCTGCAAAAAAAAGTCACGTATTCAACCCAGGTACTGCCCTCAATCTTCTTACAGTTCCTGAACCTCTGCCTATAAAGCTCAGGGGTCAAACCATATCTAGACATTAATGCTTCCTTCATGTGGCTGTATGAATTGCAGACTTCAGAGGGCAAGTCCAACAAGGTATCCCGCCCTTCACTAAGGAACCGACCCCACAACCCCGCTCCCCAATCCTTCTCAGGGACCCGGTGGGAAGACATGGCTACCTCATAGGCTTTGAACCACTGCCCAATATCATCATTTTTAAAAAAAACTCCTTCACCACATCTTTGGGAATATACACCCTAGCTTCAACAGGCACAGGCGGTACACTGCCACCAGAGGGAGCAATCTCTAAACTTTTGGCTCTGTACTCCAACTCCCTCAAACTTTTCTCATGCTCTTGATCCATTCTTTTCTCCTCTAGGGCCAATTTCCTAGTTTGCATTTCAAATTCTAACTGCCCATTCAGCTTGAGCTTGGTCAGCTCCATTTCGTGCATCCTACTCTCTTTCCTGTCCTCCAACTCTTCTGGAGACAGACCTCTGGCAGAAACACTGCTACCTACTGGGGAAGGTGGTCTTCCAGCCCCTAGACCCAATAGCCCCTCCAGCTGCCCTTCTGCATTCTCTGCCCCCTCCACAGGGGCACTCTTTGATTCGACCCAGGCCCTCAGCGCCTTTTGGAGGTCCTCCTTCCTGGAGAGCCCGGTCATGGACACTTTAAACTTTTTGCAGAAATGCTTGAGCTGCTTGAGGGTGTAGTATTCTAGCCTCTCCTCTTCCCAATCACACTCAACAGAGGCTACTGATGCTGGTTTCTCCATGGTGATTAAACTTGGCAGTTGCAAAAATAGAAAATCCCAGAAAAAATGCTATCAAAGAGTATGTGGTTGCGTTTTGGTCTGCACTCACTAGGTAGTGTTCACCAATTACTGTACATGAGTCACAAATGCAAGTCCAAAATCCTCACCGCTGCCCACCAATGTTAGATTTGGGGGTCTCTAGTTGGCAGAGGTAGGTACCTTTGTCCAAATAGGGACCCTTGAGTCTAGTCAGGGAAAGTAGGTACACTCCTGAAATAACCCCTGCTCACCCTCTTGGTAGCTTGGCATGAGCAGACAGACTTAGTTCAGAGGCAGTGTGTAAAGCATTTGCGAACACATACAGTAATCAAGTGACAACACTACAAATGGACACCACACAGGTTGTATATTTATAAAAATAAGAATATTTTATATAGAATTACCACAAGACCATAAACGACAAAAATAATCAACAATACTGTCAAAAATGAAGAGTTCTGGTTAAAAATGCTTAAATCAAGGTTCTGTGCGAGTCGGTCGCCTTCTCCGGCTACTGCGATGTAAAGAACAAACAGAGTCTATCAAATCCAGCTGACCGCGTAGATACGGGCCAGCACAGCGTAGACGGACTCGGTCACAGTACCTTTTACTTGAAGCGGCAGGCACAGGCGTGCGAGCCGGATGGCTGAACGTCGTGGTCGTGATGCAAAATGGAAGCGTTGCAGGACGCGTTGTCCCTCGATGCGGTGCAGGCAGCGGCTGGTTGATGGAGTCGGTGAGACCAAGGCCGTGCGTTGCAGGGCGAGACGGTGCTTCGATGCGGTGCTGGCAGATTACGGTGCGGCGACGGAGCCGGGTTCAGGAGCTGGCGTCGATCAGTCCAGACAGCGGTGCGAGTCAGGCGGTGCATCGCGAAGCTTGCGAGGCGGTGCCCAACTCCAGTGCGGTCACAGGACTCGAACTCAGCAACAGTGACCGTGTCGGTCGGACCAGATGGATTCGGTGTAGCGAGGCGTTGCAAGGTGCGGTGCTCACAGGTTACGATGCAGGCAGCGGCTCGTTGAAGGAGTCGGGGAGACCAAGGCCGTGCATTGCAAGATGCAGGCGTTGCTCGATGCGGTGCCAACAAGACACCGAGCCGGTCAGGAGAGTCGGTCACAGCTCCCTACCTCTGTAGCCACTGAAACAGAGTTCCCAGCAGCAATTCACAAAGGGGGTGAAGTCCAATGGTCCTGGGACTTCGATCAGGGGGCAAGCTCTCTTCCAAGCCCTTGGAGATCCTTCACAAGTTGATGAAAGTCACAGCAAAGCAAAAGTTCCTTTCTCCTTTCTTTGGCAGTCAGGCAAACCACTGCAGGCCAATCCCCCAAGCAGCACTTCAGGCTTAGGGATAGTCTCTCCTCAGTTTCTTCTTGGTTCCGCTCCTCAGCAAAGGTTTCTTCTTGTTCCCAAAATTGATCTAAAGTTCCTGGTTTTGGGCCCCAGTACTTATACTCCTTTTCTCTTTGTTCTCTGAAGGCAGAGATGCCTTTGCCAAGCTTAAACCAGTTCGGTGCAGCTTTGGAGCACTCTGTGTACATGTCTCCTTCTTTTCCTTTCAGAATGTGGGGCAGGGTACTCAGACGTCCGGCAGAAGGTGGAGCCAGCATTGTGGAAGGCAGGCACAGCCCTATTCAGACCCAGATGCAACTCCTCCCTCCACTCTGGATGCAGATCTCTCTATTCAGCCCTGTGCTGCCTCACCCTGTCTCCTGTGGCCACCCCCAGCCCCTGTCACGCACAAACCAGACACACAATACACAAGCTGGCAGAGGCAGGCTGGATAGTTAGGCAAGAAAATACCCACTTTCTAAAAGTGGTATTTTCAAACACAGAATGTTAAAACCAACTTCACTAAAAGATGTATTTTATCATTCTGAGTTCAGGCATACTAAACTCGAATTTCTACCTAGTTTCCTGAGTCAGTTTAGGATTATAAGATGTTATAATCAAACTGCCCATTCTGGCCTATGGGGAACAGGTAACCTTGCAATAGTGAAAAACGAAAATGGCTGTAATTCACTATTAGGACATGCCACACACACCAGGCATGTCCCACCTCATCCTTACAATGCAACCTGCCCGTAGGCCTACCATAGGGGTGTCTGATATGAAGAAAAGGGAAGGTTTGGGGACTGGTAGGTGGGTGCACTTACCAAGTCGACATGGCAGTCACAGACTGCACACAGGCCCTGCAATGGCAGGCCTGAGACACACTTTACAAGCTACTTCTGTGGGTGGCATAACCAGTGCTGCAAGCTCACCAGCAGCATTTGATTTACAAGCCCTGGGCACACTCAGTGCACTGTACTAGGGTCGGACAGTAATTCAAATAAGCCAAACATGGAGTCACTAATTCACATCACAATTTACAATAGGGAGCACTTGCACTTTGGCACTGATTAGCAGTGGCAAAGTGCCCATGAGCATCTAGTCCAGCAAAAACATATCGACAACAGTGGAGGCATTATGAAAACAAGCATTGGCATAGCCAATAGGTCTCGCCTTTGGGACCTTATAAGTGTTTAGTTATCCAGCACAATATCCTTGGTGCAACAACATCAACTGTTGCATGGCTAAACACTTATAAGGTCCCAAAGGCGAGACCTATTGGCTATGCCAATGCTTGTTCTGAAGCAGCCGCACATGATCGAAGTCCTTAAAGCAGACTGTCCTAATGCTATATGTCTACGCAGGCACAGAGATGTGTCAGCCTATTTCACTTATGTCAGAATACTTTCCCATGAACATAGTGTTGCTGTTTTCCTACTGATATGATGCTGTGTGCATTAAAGCACCAGTATTGTTTCTGATACCATGGTGGGCCCGGCTTTCTATGCTAACTCTTTTACTCTAGGGCACTGTACTGAGGCCCTGCCATCTACTAGTATTCCTTCTAAGGAAGACCACACTCAGATACAAGCTGCAGCTGACCTGTGGCACAGTGACCCAACCAGCCATAGCCTTTTTCATTTTTCTGATTTTTTGTGGTCCAATACACCTAGGGCTAACTTGCGCTCTTTCAGTTTGATACACACATCTTGAAAAACTAGGAGCTTTCAAATCAAACAGGGCGTAGCAGGTCTGATTTCTGTGCTGCTCACCAAAACAGGTTAAGGGATAGCAGCTTAGAAATATTTAGAATCCAACTTCTCAGCACCGCCTGGTATATTTTTTGATGTAGCAACAAGGTCAAGACGAAATCTCCACTACGCCAGAGTAATCAGAATAATTTTGAGTTACTCTTGTTACACAAAATTCCTGAAATTATACCATTATGCCACATGGTAAAATTATGCGCTGTTTGCAGTAAAAATGTACCGCAAACACACAGGATCTACACGAATGGAACACAAGCTGCTGTTGTTTGTGGTGAGTTTTTTTGGGCACTTTTTTGTACAGTGAAATGTATCCTCACGTCCAAAGGCATTTCGTACTAAAATGCATCGCCAAATGCCACTTTTGCATTTTATGTTATTACGTGTAATTTCGAGATTTTTTTTGCAATGATGCAAAATCAAATTACGTGAATTTCTCCCACCTCTAGCAAGCAACTAACTAGCACCTTGATTCCCTTGAGTATTAAGCGGACTAGATAACTGCACGGAAATGAATCATGATTCCTGAAGGACTAGTGGGGCTGCTGCATGCAAGATCTGTTAGCTGGCATCTGCGCCTTGATGTCACTTAAGTTACAAAACTGAAACATACCCATGAAATTAGAGTAAACAACAGCATTGATTGGCAAAAGGATGAAGACAGTTAAAACAAACACTACGCTGTGAGAAGGATACAAGTTGGCAGTTACATACAGGTGAAAACAAATCTAGCCGATGCTGGCTGTACACCGAATGGAACAGGACAGCTCCAGGAACGCTGCCCTTAAAGAGTTAAATCACGTTATCACGTACGGTATAGACCCAGACTAAAGTAAATACTAACTAATTGGCAAGGGCTAACGTCGTGGCAATCGGCACACACAGTACGTGTTTAATGTATCATAGATACAGAGATGAAAAACTGAAAATCCCAGATAATGCTGTGAGGACGTGGAAAGGACGGTGATTGACTAACACACATGAACTTCCACCCTCCTCATCAAGGCAGCCCTCTTCCTGTCTCCACTGAGGAGTCCACTTCGCACCAGATTGTTGCGGGACAGTGAATTGTATTGAAAGTGGGTCTTTTGAGATAATCCCTACATGGGCCCAGTGGCGTAGCCAATGTGGCCCTGGTGCAAGAGAGGAAATATACTCCCTGGCTGCTGTTTGAATGATAAAATACAGCTATTATCACGTTTCAGGTGGCCTTTGGGGCCCGGTGCCACTGCACCAGCCGCACCAATGGCAGCTACACCCCTACTTGGGCTGCAGACTCAGTCACCCTCCGTAGCACCAATGACAGACTCCCGAGCACAGTGTGAAATAAAACACGACAAGACGACATTCGAAGGGGGAACCTCGAACCCAGACAACCAGGGGCATGCTAACTCCGGGGTAATACGCACGTCGTCCATTTCAGTTATTTTACTATGCGCACGTGATGCAAAACAATTGCGCAATCACAATTCTCCACAGAACTCTTCCGAAGAGAACCGGGAACCCACTTTAACTGTAAGGGTTTCAACGCTGTATTTGTGGCACCCAGTCCACAGATGGTACCACAAAACGAGAGGCAAACAACAACAAAGACGTGGGACTGGAATTCCATTCAAAGGTTAAAGCATTCAAGTGTGGCTTGCCGACAAGTCACGACATGCATTCATCATACAACGGCCACGACAGCGTACCCACCTGAAAGAGTATCGCGACATAGGCATTCCCTGTTTCATGCGCTTTAGGCATACATGCTGCCAATGCTAGGGACCCGGTTTACGGGCTTAAACACACAACATTCGAAAATGTCAATTTAGTTTTAAAACGGAATTAGTCCATATCTAATTTTAGCCTAATGTTAAGACGCGTTTGTAACATTTTGGCGTTACAGACCCTTCAAACAGCCGCAGGACCGCGGGAACAATGCTGTTTGAACCTAATTTTCAGACCCTAACCAGAGGCCAGATGTGGTGATCATTACCTGGTGCGCCTCAAGGAATCCACTATGGATTTAGCAAACACTCAGGGGTAATCTGGGTGTACCGCCTCAACATCACGCTGGGCGCTGTAAGATAACACGACTGTAACTTCAATACACCCGAAACATGCGCAGTTACCGCCAAACTGCTCCTTCCGTCAACTATCAGCTGCAACTTTTGCAAAATGATGACAGCAAGCACCCGTCGACCACAGCGCCTTGGAGCACAGGTAACAGAACTAGGCTCCCTGACTTTCAACAACACTATGCACATTTTTTACAGGGACCATTAAAAAAACATAAAAAAACAGAACGCAGTCAGGAAGGGGCTGCCAGCCAAACACGCCGAACACCAGTGAAACGATGCCCGACCGGATTCATGAAAAAACAAGCGCCCGCCTTTGTCTCGGCTGCGCACGTCGTCCTGCCTGCAGTAAGAAAAGAGGAGCGGGGCGAGCGAGCGCGGCAGCCCGCTGAGCTGACCACACGCTCGTGCACAATGGCCATGTGTTTTCAATTATCGCGCCAGTGTCAGGGCACGATAATTGGAAACAGATGCCGGCCGTGCGGGTGACCGCACGGAAAAGGCCATTGTGCATGAGCGTGTGGTCAGCTTTTTCAAGCCCCTTACATAAAGTCTCGCAGAGCAACGCTTGCGCGCTACTCTAGGCTCGACCTAAAAATGGAAGGGAGACCCATGCCAAGGATGCCAGGTCTAACAGTAGTTTACTACATTACACTTATTTCTGGTCTTATTATTGGTTGATACTGTAATAAATAATAATAACAATAAAATAGATAATAAAAAGAATTAATCAGTATGACATTATTCCTGTGAAATATGAGTTTTGCAATTGCTGCTGAAAGGATATTCTACTAATGATCCACAACCTAAAAACATTGCCTTTCGCAAAGTATGGTCAGTTATGGTAACACAGCACCTCAACCTTCGCAACCCGTACATTTTAGTCATGCACTGCAGCCAAAAATACCTTCCCTACTATTATGTCTAGGCATGGCTATGCTTAGTTGACCTTGGGCACGGTCACTGCGCTTGCCCTCTAACAAGTGCCATGCTTTGAGCACCCAAACTGGCACTTCCTGCAGTTGTGCTGAGGGCATGGTTTGCAGCCATGCCTTATGCCCAGTACAGCTGCAAACAGTACAATTTGGGTACTGAGAAAGGCCAATATTCTGTTCACTTAGGCCAAACATTAGTAAACATATGCATCTTTCACTTCGCAGACTTGTGAAAAGTGGGCCTATATTGTCAGTGTCTAAAACAGAAGATCTTCCTGAATGCTTTGAGGGTGCTATGGCTCTGGTGCCACTGCATTAATTCTCTGCCAGGAACATGCCATGTGACGCTGTCAGATTCAAATGCCCCTCCAACAAGAAGTGATTATAGTCCACTCCCTCTCTCTGTCACCCATGTGTTGCGGGCTTTGGGCTGGCGTCGCCTACTGCTGCAACTGGCCCTGCCTCCTGGACCTGCCGGCTTTTGCTCAGCTTTTCGGACCGTCCCGGCTTCTTTGAACAGACCCACACCTTCCAACACTGACAACAATGGGCAAGTCGAACCCTATGCAGGGGAAGCTGGCTTTTGATTGCCGCAAGGCCACTGACAATGCACACATTACCAGAATAGCTAAAACAACCAACATTGGGCACCCTGATAAATTTATGGGGACACTTCTTAATTGACTTATTCAGCAGAGCATTCTTCTCGGACCCACCCACCTGTGTCCAATACTGGTGTGCCCATGAACATCCGCAATTGTGATACAGCTTTCTGACTAGCGATCTCCATATCCCGGGACTTCACTGTTGTTGTCCAGGAGGCATGAAGGACGTTCTCTGCCCTGAAACGGGCCCTGCGAGCAAGAGGCATCAAATATGCCATTCTATATCTTGCCTGCTTGAGAGTTGACATTGGTTTCAAGATTCATCTATTTACCTCTGTTGATGATGCAACTAAGACATGTGAATGGCACCTGAGGACATGTGCTTCTCCGGAACAAGACAGCTGTTCTCAGATGCCATTGTCGAATATGGAGGACGTGGAATAACACTACATTGAGGAAGATACGTTTGCCACCATTCTGTGACCGCTTGGTGTAAGTCGTGGACTGCAAACGCCGGGCTGAATCTTGTAATGGTGTTTCCTTATATTTCAGCTCAATGTCTGCTGGGTAGACACTGTTTTTTAGTGTTTGACAAGGGAGTGAGATTGGGCTGCTGTCCTGCCATACCGCACAGTGTGTACCATCATGGTTTGTTTTCTCGTAGTTTGTTTTGGAATGTGGGAGGATACTTACACGCTGATACATGGGGGGATCAGTGTGGGGAGGGTGTTATAAGATTATTTTCTCCTACACGACCACAGGTTGGGCCACAATTGACACTTTGCAGCTTCATCACTACTTGCCCACTGGCTCAGTCACCCAAGCTGTAGAATATGTATATGAGAGCGCTAGCAGGACCTTGAAATTTCTATTGTGCAATGTTAGGGTGTCAATAATCCTATTAAGGTAAGGAGGGTCATAGCCTATTTAGACAGGCATGAAATAGACTTGGCAAATCTACAAGAAGCACACACTTGTCAGACCCTCCCATGATATTGAGGCATAGATATGCAAATTTTGCTGCACAAAAATTGAAGTTTTGCGGCACAAACATGGAAATTTTGCGACATTATTGCGGCACTTTATTTTACACGTAATCATTCCTTTACTGCCTTAAATCAATGGAAGCTGTTTTAGCAGCGTATTCTACTTTGAAATAGACATGTTTAAAGTGTCTGAGTGTGTTTGTTTGCTTTACAGGAAGGAGGAATCCTGCTGAACTCAACGAGTCAGGTCAACAAGTGAATAAGGATTACACAAACTCCCTAAACAAATATTTACAGATACCACAGAGTGATGTGGGACGGCAAAGAAGCCACTGGCTTCCAATTGTTAAAATGTAGTGTAAATCTGCCATCAAGAAAGCCGACGAGGCTGCGGTATGTGATATGTGATTTATACAGTATATCGGAAGCATGCTGGACCTTGGCACTTGTGTAACTTTGAAGGATTAGGTGTTGTGGGTCGAGCATTGACTGACTGGACAGTTTACATTTTTAGTGAGGCAAGCACTATTGTGACATTCACTGTTTTCCCCAAACCCAGGCGGTGCCCACCAGAATGTGGAGCACAACACCTTCCTCCTCCACCGTGCTGCACACAATTTTCTTATAGACACAGATATGATTTACTGCTGGAGAGTAAGAATGCTCCAGGGTACCCCGCTAGGCCAGCAACTGTTAGAATATTTCATGAATTCCTCTAGAATCTGCTAGTAAAATATGTTTTTCAGCAAATCAATTTAGAAAATTGAGTTGACCAATTAAGGTATTGTCCCATTTTTTTTATTTTTATAGAATAGATTAAAATAGATTATTGGTAGAAGCGCTCCTAAGAAGAACTTCTGGAGATTGTGGGGCCTCAGTTAAGATATTTTTCTCCAGTGAAAACCTGATGGAATATATCTGGGAAAAAGTGTGTGGAATGTGGGAAACCAGATAGAAATTGCTACACAAACACAGATTCCTAATGCTATTCCCCTTTCTATCGGTGAAAAGCCATGGTGCCATAATACTGAACCTGTTACGTAGGTAACGTTTTGTACGGTGATTACTGGTAAGGCATTGCCACCTCACTTTCCTGCACAACATTTTATGAGGGCCTATGTTTTCCCATGAAACCTGTAGTCTCATCGGCTTTGTGGATCTTGAAACCCAGGAAGTCAGGGATGGCAAATTCTGGGATTTCTGCGGGCTGTGAGTATCCCTAATACACAACCCAACCTCCGTGCATTGAAAGAAGCATGCTGCCAGGTGAATGGGCATGAAAGTCTTTGCCAACCTGCTCTTTTCAATGGCAAAAGTGCCTCGTTAGGGGAATTAGTGGCGCTGTTCACATATTCATTGCACATGCCTCAGAGCAGCGCAGTAACTTCACATTAATTTGATTGCTGTGCTGCCTCCCTTAAAAGTTTAAGCTCCTGAAGTGGTTGAGAATCACAAGTTTGACTCCTACACACAACATCCGGGTTTTCCCTTCGTCAGAAGTCTACCACCTTCATATTTTGAAGGCAATTTTGTAAAAAGTAGTGTCTTTTTTACAAAATTGCAGATTTCACAATTTTATTACAAATCGCGAAATCTGGAAATCCTGGAGGGTTCGACTTGTCTTGCAGCGCCTGCTACACTGGCCAGATGGTAGGGCGCTCATAGATATTTCTACTCCTATAGTTCGTCTTCCCAGGGAGAGTGTATTCTGTTCCATGGACATGTTAACTTTAGATTGTCCCAAGAGCACTTGAATCGCAAAGGCTGCTACATTATATTAGAGTGGACACTGCACAGCAGGCAAATAGCACTGATGAATGTATATGCCCCCAATGTAAACACTCCAGAGTTCTTTGAGTGCCAGGAAACCCTTGTGGGTGATAGTGTACTTTACAACTACACATAATATAACGTGCATTCCACCCTACGAAATACGACACCTGGAGGCATCATATGGGGCAGTGACTTCAACTTTACACTCGACCCAGTTCTAGACACCAACCTACTCACTAAAACCTGTAAGCCTCTATCACTCAGGGTACTTGATGAGACTATAGACGTATGGATTATTAGACTTCTGACATCATCACAGCCCATCTAAGCAGATTTTCTCTTTTTATTTGCATCCACATAATTCGTTTTCATGCATTGAAAACTGGCTCATAACTAGAGCTGTCAATTACTGTATGACTGAAGCTGTGGCGGCTGGTATCATTGGAAAGTGGTGAGCGAGTGAAGAGCCCTACAGCTTCCCAAAATACATGATTAAAACAAACGTGTTAGAATAAAAATGTTTTTGCTGTGTTGCTCATGTATTCTTCTATGTAAGTTAGCATTTGTGGCACCATTTTCTGTTTGGCTGCCATTTTGAACCATGATCAAAACTAATTTTTCCTTTCTGGAAAACACAGCTTTTGGTAGCTCTTGTTTCTCCAAGGTTGGGCCCTGTTTCTTTTTCTCTATGAATACACTGTTCTCATTAGCGCATACCTTTCCCACTAGATATAGGCCTTCTCCCACTAGTCTAGCGGTGGGCACGGACAGAATGACCTTGACTAAGAGGTAGTGTGTGCCTGGTATCAGGATCGAAATGTATCCTTCTGTACTCCTTTGTGTAGCGACATCAGCCTGGAAAATTCCATTCTGGGCGTGCCTTCGTTCATTCTGAATTGTACATAATGTATCTCCATGTTTGCTGATGTCAGTCCCTCTGCAGCAATCCTAGAGACTGGGCAGACTGGGCTCCACTCGAGTGTATCTGAATAAATATACTTGGTTTGTATTCTCTACTGTCTGACCGACTCTTCATTTGTATGGAAGGCTGAGAGGTGGTCGCGAGTGACCCTAATCGGGTCACTTCCTTCAGTTGGCGCCTGAACAGGCACTCCATCGGGCGAGTGGCCCATCCCCTCCTGAGGACGGGTGGGGAGGTCGAGGCCATCGTCGGGTTGGACGGACGGATCAGGGATCCCTGCACGAGAGAGTTCCTGAACTCGCAGCTGCCCCTTCTGTCCTGCTGGACGGTGCCTCACCCAGTGGTCATCCTGGCTGGAGTCCTGAGCGGCGAGACCCTTGGATCTGACCGTTTGGTCTGAAGAGTCGGCAGTGGAGAGTAAATTCATTCGACCTGCATGCATTAGGTGAGTTTGTTTTGGTTCTTTGTGGATATGGTACCATTATGGTTTGTATTTGGCACGGTCCGAGTACCGATTTTGGTGAAAAATGTTTGCAAATACTTTGCCAGGCAACATAACGAATTTGTGTCCCTTTTTGAAAAATGCCTGGGATTAGTCGATTCTTGGTTTCTTGTTGTCGTTGTTGTTCTGCTGATGCTCGACTGGAAGAAAGTTAGCCAGCGCCTCCAGAAGGCACTCCGAATTTTGATATGCATGTGAAACATGGCCTTGGCCCTATTATGTTTAGTACGCTATGGCACAAATATATGAGGGACAATGCCGAGTTGCAGTGGCCATTGACGGGCACTTTTGATGAGCAAAGAATTGGGTTCTACAGGAAAAATTGTTTGCGAAGCGAAGTAGGCAGTCTATGTTTGATTCTCTTCGAACGTGGCAAAAGGAGGCTAAACAGAGATGATTAAAGATGGAAAAGGAGGCGCGAAAGAGGAGAATGCAAACATTGACTCAAAAAGCTGTAGCACATGATAGAGAGAAACAAGAGATAGGGATTGAACGTGAAGACAGGAGATTTCAATTACAGATTGATAAATCTTATGTGGCCCAAGAAGAAAATGATACTTTTGTGGAAGAATTGTTAGATACTCGACCCCCGCCTCCATATGCCCCGCAGGGGATATATCCCGCTCTTCCCTCACAGTCCCAGCCACCCGTTTCTTCTGTCTCTGCTGTTTCTGCTTCTGTTGCTGTCGATCGGACTGCTTTGGCCACGGCACCTCCTGTTCTTTCTTTATCCTCGCCGTCTGTGGCAACTATGACTGTTAGTACCCCTGCCACACCTATTGTTTCAGCGTCCCTTTCGCCAGCTCTTACAACTGCAACGCAGCCAGCAGCGACGGTTGTGCCTGTTACCTCCGTTGCTACCCCCACTGTGTTCTTCCATCCCTCACGTTATCGAGTACTGGGACACCAGTACGACCATTTGAGGACAGAGACTGGACGAAATTTAAAGAGCGCATGGGTCCGTATGTGCGATCTGAAATGGGAGATGCAGAAAAAAGGGTAGTGGCTAACCAGGCTGCGCAGTGGGCCTGAAACCCCATTTATAGTGTGGAAGACGTGTGGAGTGTGATGAAAGATTATGAGCCCTTTGTGCAACAGCATGCCCTTAAGCATATGTTTGCTACTCTGATTAGTCTTTGGGAGCAGTGTTTCAACGATGCAGCACCACAGATTTTATATGATATTAAAGATCATGTATACGTTACTAATATGGAGCCTGGTCAAGTTTTTGATAGTGTTGCAACATTGATTGCTTATCGGGGTAGGCTGCTTGAGAAGAGCCCCACTCCAGTATCTCAGTTTCCGATGCGGGAGGTTCATCCCATTTATCACCCCGAAATACCAGAGTTAATGGACCACAGTGTTGTCACTAGACCGGGTGTGGTGGCCCGTTTCCAAGAACAATGGGTTTATACTCCATGGAAAAGGAGCGAAGTTTTGTTTCTTAAGACTCAGTTACCTGATCCTAGGAAGAATCCAACTGCATATTATAAAGAATTGACTGAAGCAGCCTCCTCCACTGTGATGACTCTGGCTGATATTGAAATGTTTTTTGGTCTTCTTGTTTCGTTTGATATTTGGAGGCAGGTGCATACTCAAGACCATGTTGCAGAGTTGGGGGGTACGTGGGACCAAATTAAAGTATGGGATCAGGAACGGAAGCCAGGAGATAAACAGAGAGCAGAGATACTTGCTTTGCCCAGCTGTATCATTACGTATATGCATTCTCTTATTCCTCTGAGGAAGGTTGATTGGGACAAGATAACGGCTTGGTGCCAGAAGAAAGATGAGAGTGTGTCTGATTTCTTCACCCGGTTTGAAGATATATTTTTGGATTATAGTAGGCAGGATTTGTCTATTGAGGGAGGTGTTCGGTTGTTTGTTAATAGATTTGTTTTTAATTTGCTGCTTGAGATTGCGACTCGATTGCAGGCTTCCGAAAGCACCTCCACCTCTTCCCCTTCTGTTATTTTGAATATGGCACAGTACTACAAGCATAGGGAAAATGAGGATAAGGAGAGGACAGAGAAGAAGCACAAGGATTTGAAGACAAAGGTGTTGTTGCAGCAGGCTTCTAGAGGGACTGGTAAAGGACGTGGTGGTTTGGCCCGACAGCTTCCACGCACTAGCAGGCAGCCGAATACTAAGACTTTAGGGCCGAATCGGTATTGCAAGAGGAGGGACACTGGTGTAGCGAGTGCCCTGTGCTTTTGCAGAAGGTGACGGTCCCGAGAGGACGAGGTTCTCGTGGACGGGGTCGTGGAGCTGGTGGGATGGACAGGGCTCAAAATGCTGTGGCCTCGCAGGGTCGTTGATGACCCTCGGGCGGACAGTATTATCATGATGATTATGACACAGATGGGGTGACAGGAATGTCTTACAGCTAGGACAGCCAGGGACAGAGTGAGGGGCCAGTTCAGAGACCTGTAGATCAACGCGGTCCGTATGTTACTGCGGATTTGCATGGCTCGGCTAAGGAGTTTTTGGTGGATACAGGTGCAATGAACAGTTCTATTTCTTGTTCCTTGGTCCCTGGGGCAGCTCTGTCTGGCCATAATAATGTTTCGGTAGGTTTTTCTGGTGTACTGGTTGTGAGCCCCATTTCAAAACCTCTTGCGTTGACTATTAGTCCTTTCACCGTGGATTCGCCATTTTTGTTGATCACTAATTGTGGAGTAAATTTGATGGATTTGGACTTGTTGAAGAAATTGCATGCTACGATTTATTGCTCCCCGGCAGGTGTTTACATGACGATGGGTCCGGATGTAGTACGCGCTAAACAGTGTCTGTCCAAAGATGTACCCCTTCCTGCTGCGTTTAAAGATGTGCTGTCCACTCTGTGGGCGACAGGTGACACAGATGTGGGACTGTTACAGATAACGCCTGTTTCGATTCAAGTTAAAGACACTGTTATTTTACCTCTCATCCCTCAATATAAAATACCGCAGGCAGGTGAGCGAGCTTTATTGCAAATTGTACAGGATTTGATTGAGAAAGGAGTGGTTGAGGAGACGACTGCTAATGTTTGTAATAGCCCTATTCTTCCCATTCTAAAACAGACACCTTCGGGTTCCTCTGATGATCATGCAGATGTTTTTCGTTTTGTGATTGACTTGCGCGAAGTTAATAAGATAGTGGTTCCCCAGTTTCCTGTGGTCCCTGACATTACTACTCTTTTGACAAAGATTCCTTCTACTGCCAAATTCTTTTCTGTCATTGATTTGAAAAACGCGTTCTTCAGTATTCCTATTCATTCTGATAGCAGATATCTGTTTGGGTTCACCCTAGCTGGTAGAAGCTTTAGGTTCTGTCGTGCTCCTCAAAGCTATACAGAGAGTCCGAGTATCTATAGTCAGGCATTGAAAAGTCAGTTGGATTCTTTGTCACTCCCCACAGGTAATGTATTGCTCCAGTATGTCGATGACTTGCTCATCGCTTCAGATACAGAACAAGATTGCAGAGACAGTACAGATAAATTGTTGTTGCATTTAGCTCAGCATGGCCATAAAGTATCCCTTTCTAAATGTCAGTATTGTCGACAGGAGGTCACCTACTTAGGTCACCTACTTAGGTCACCTACTGTCGAAGGAGGGTAGGAGATTGACCCCGGAGCATATTAGTACCATTGTTCAAATGCCAGTTCTACAAACCCAGAAAGAAGTACGTGCTTTTATAGATATGACTTCCTACTGTCGTCAGTGGCTACCTAACTATTCCCTACTAATTAAGCCCCTGGTTGCGCTAACCACGAAAGAAGTGCATGTGCCTTTACCTTGGACGCCTGAATGTCAGCAGTCTTTTGAGCAACTAAAAACTGCGCTTTGTTCGGCTCCAGTGCTTGGTACCCCTAACTATGCCAAATCCTTTGTATTATATGTTCATGAGATGGCTGGTAACACACTTTATGTTTTAATACAAAAATTTGGAGATAAGCAACGGCTGTGTGCTTATTTCTCTGCTGTGCTCAATCCTGTCGCACGAGCCCTCCCGAGCTGTCTAAGAGCGGTCGCGGCTGTGGCTGTCTCGATAAGACAATCGGCTGGACTCGTACTTGATACTGACCTCACAGTCATGGTACCCCATGCTGTGGATACTCTTTTGAATAAGACAAAGACACAGCACCTCACCAGTGCACGTCTGACAGGTTATGAATTAACGCTGTTTGCCAAACATTTCACGATCAAATGATGTGCCACTCTGAACCCAGCCACGTTACTACCCCTCCTTTCAGAGAATGATGGGATTGATAAACATGATTGTATCTTCCGGACGGAAGAAGAGACGAAAGGACGGGTAGACTTGACTGATGTTCCCTTATCTGACCCCCAAGGGGAACTATATGTTGATGGTTCTTGTTTTAAATCATCAGATGGCACTACAACTGCTGCTTTTGCTATCACCACCTTGCGTACAGTCATAGAGACATCACGAGTCCCGTATCAGTCAGCTTAAGCAGATGAGTTAGCCGCCCTTATCCGAGCTTGTGAATTGAGCGAGGGACTGGTTGTTAATATCTATACTGACACTCAGCATGCCTTTGGGGTCGCGCACAATTTTGGGCGACTCTGGGCTGAGAGAGGGTTCCTTACTACCCATGGTACAAAATCCAACACGGTCACCTTATATTGAGACTTTTGTCTGCTTTGACACTCCCTAAGAAATTGGCAATAGTGAAGTGTAGCGCCCACCGGAAAGTCACTGAAGATGTGGGTAAGGGAAACGCTTTTGCAGATCAGACGGCTAAGGAAACAGCCCGGACTAGAATGAAAAGAATGTTTGTAGCAGGTCGCGTTAGGTGGGTGCCTGAGGTCACCATGTTTGAGGATACACTTGAGAACGTGAAGGAGATACAAAGTGAGGCCACAGTAGAGGAATTAGCTGTATGGCAAGAAAGTACAGCACAGTTGAATGACGAAGGATGTTGGATTGATAAGTCAGGGAAACAGAGATGGATGTTGCCAGATGCATATGTTCTTCCTGTAGTCACGATGGCTCATGGCCCAGCCCATATCAGTGCTAAGGGTATTTGCAAGTTGTTAGACCCTGTATGGCAGAATAATAACATCTCAAAAATCGCTGCACATTTAGTGAAGTACTGCATGGTGTGCATAATGCACAATACTGGGAAAGGTACCCCTACACCACCCTGTAATTTTGCACCACCCACTTTCCCTTTTGAGGTCCTTCAGATAGGTTATATAGAATTAGACAGGGTCAATAACTTAAAGTACGTGTTGGTGGTTGTTTGTGCATTTAGTAAATGGGTTGAGGCTTACCCCACCAAAGACAATACAACCGTTACGACTGCAAAGGTACTCCTGAAGGAGTTCTTTCCTCGTTTCGGTTTGCGCCCGTTTGATCTGGAGTGATAACGGAAGTCAATTTAATGCCAGGGTCATCCAGTTAATTTGTGATGGTTTGCACATAAAGCAGAAGTTTCATGCTCCAAACCACCCACAGTCAGCAGGTTAGGTTGAGAACTACAATGGTACTCTCAAACTGAAATTGGCAAAGATTCAGGAGACAACACGGTTATAGTGGCCAGATGCTTTACCATTAGCTCTTTTGTCGACAAGAACAACAGCACGTTCTAGGACTGGATTGTCACTGTATGAGGTCATGTTTGGACGCCCGGCAAATGTCTGGGGCGTCCCGCGCCCTCGTAGGTTTTCAGATATTGAGTTTCCATTGTTAATTGACTACCTGTGCCAGTTAACTGAAAATTTGCGTTCTATTCAACAACAGGTCCGGCAGACCCTACTAAATATACCAGAGGGGCCCGGACACAATATCCAGCCTGGTGATTGGATCCTTGTGCGCAACTTTCAGCGGAAGAAGAGTTTGGAGCAGTGCTGGAAGGGGCCAGAACAGGTCCATCTAGCTACACGTACTGCAGTCAAGGTCGCTGGCCGAAAGAATTGGATGCATGGCACTCGTTGTAAATGAGTGCCCCTTCTGTTGCCTTATGACCAGTGGGTCAAAGAAGGAGTTGAGGACTCTGAGTGCGAGACAGTGCTTCAGTTTGTCCCCGTCAGTGATGCTAAACTAACCTGGATGCAAACGGATGCGGAGAATGATGAAGTGTTAAATGCAGCAGTCCCCCCAGAAATACGTGCTATTAAGGAGCCGCTGTTTGTTGATCACTCTGTGCCTGGAGTCACCAGGTACAATCTGCGTCTTTGGCAGAGGAATAGTGCACCAAAGGAGAAGTCAGATTAGCCAGGATGGACTGTGTAAGTTAGGGTGTACTTTGCTATAGTACCAACGGTGTTAGTTTAGGGTGATGTGAGATTGGTGCACTGTTCTGACATTGGACAGGATAGAACGAACAAGCCCCCTCAGAGGGGGGTACATTATCCTGAGCGACGTGGGATTCATCGAGAGCTTAGGACAGAGCAAGCTCCACCGCCGGTGCTCAAGAGTGCCACGTTGATGAACAATAGGAGCCTGTACCAGTGAGGCTCTGACGGACACTGGGAACACTTACCTTTGCTGTCAGTTTTATTGCATTCCTTTCCTTGCTTCATAATGCATCCATTTGGTCGGCCTATTGATGAGGAGGAACAACCATTTGCACCAACGCGTTTAGCACAGGGTTGGTCAACAAAGAGTAAAATAGTTTTCATATTAATTGTTGTGATTGCACTAATAACAATACTTGGAATATCCTGGTTTCTAGAGGAGAAATATCCTGTACATTCCTTGGTTGGTACAACTCCCGCTCCCGCTGAGCACATTTTTGTTACTCTAGCTCCACACAAAGAAGCGCATAGGTTGTCATACACAGACAATGTATTTATACAAATGTTGCATCAAGCTCATATTGTCTCCAATATAACTAATTGTTGGGTTTGTGGGTTGCTCCCTTGAGTCACTCATAAGAGCGACAAGCTGTTGTCTATTCCACTGTCATATATTGACAGCTATGAGGGTTGGTTTCAATTGTTTAGACTGGTGTACTTCCAATTTCATCTTTCTTCTTTAGATATGACATCCACTGATTCTTGCACTGCGACTGAATATGTACGCTTTTATCAAGGGTTTACACCCATAGGACCAGCAAGACATGGGACCTTAGGGATACTATCCTCAAAGTCTTGTTTGAAAAAGGACCATAAAGTAAAGAATAATGCATGGTTTAGAATGGAAATGGCTAATTTCCAATGGTTTAACTCCTCTGAGTACTTCCAATCCTTCCAAAGTCAAAATCAGATAAGCCAATACCTGTGTCAGTGGTTAATACGACAGCTAGTTTTTGTGTCCAGGGGACTGGGAAGATAAAGTTGGGAGAGAGTAAATGTAATTTCACCTATAAGCTGAATACGACAAATAGTCCGCCTTTGATTCTGCCCCATAATGTCTATTTTGTTTGTGGGTCACACGCTCACGTTTGGCTCCTGAGGGGATGGTGGGGTACATGTTATCTCTCTTTTCTTATTCCCCCTGTATATGTTGCCCCGTCTAATTATCATAAAGATCATCGGCTGCATTGTAGGAGTACCTTCCTGACCCGAGCCAAAAGGGTTGTTGACACAAAGGCTATAGATCAGACAGACACCACCGCACAGCAATTTGGAGACGCTATAAAGGGCCTACTACCTTTCTGGGGTCCCATGGCTAATAGCCTTCAAGTTCATCAGTTAACGAGAGTTGTTGAAGGGGTTATCAATACAACTGCTGGGATAATGACAAATATCACTGCTGAGCTCCAGGCTACAAGATTAGTCACTTTGCAGAACAGGATGGTGCTAGACGTTATCCTTGCAGATCGGGGAGGGGCCTCTCACGTCATCGGAAGTAGCTGTTGTGTTTACATACCTGATAACGCTCCCAATGTTTATTCAGCTATACAGAAATTACATTGGCTATCAGCTGAGATACACCAATAAACAGGTACTTGGACTCTGTCGGGGTGGGTTTGGAATACGTTAACATCATGGGGTTGGAAGATCCTCACCTTCTTGGTTGTGGTTGCTGGTATCATCTTTACATGTTGCCTCTGTATACACTGTCTTCCTGCTTATTGCACCTATTGTGCCAATGTTCTCACCCCCAAACAGAAAATATCAGTTCATGAAGCTAATGCTGTGATTATGTTACAAAAAGATATTGACGACATGATGCAGATCGATGAAGGTATCTTTGAGTACTGACTATATGAACAACTCCTTATAGTGATGTCTCTTATCCTTGCAATATGTTATACGTCTATAGTAATAGAAAATTGTTAGCTCATGCTAAAAGAGGGGTCTGTTAGAATAAAAATGATTTCGCTGTGTTGCTCATGTATTGCTCTGTGTAAGTTAGCACTTGCGGCACCATTTTCTGTTTGGTCGTCATTTTGAACCATGATCGAAACTAATTTTTCCTTTCTGGAAAATACAGCTTTTGGTAGCTCTTGTTTCTCCAAGGTTTGGCCTTGTTTCTTTTTCTCTATGAATACACTGTTCTCATTAGCGCATACCTTTCCCACTAGATAGAGGCCTTCTCCCACTAGTCTAGCGGTGGGCACGGACAGAACGACCGTGACTAAGAGGTAGTGTGTGCCCGGTCTCAGGATCGAAACTTATCCTCTGTACTCCTTTGTGTAGCGGCATCAGCCTGGAAAATTCCATTCTGGGCGTGCCTTCGTTCGTTCTGAATTGTACATAATGTATCTCCATGTTTGCTGATGTCAGTCCCTCTGCAGCAATCCTAGAGACTGGGCAGACTGGGCTCCACTCAAGTGTATCTGAATAAATATACTTGGTTTGTATTCTCTACTGTCTGACCGACTCTTCATTTGTATGGGAGGCTGAGAGGTGGTCGCGAGTGACCCGGGTGACCCTAATCGGGTCACTTCCTTCACATGCACAATAAATAAACAATAAATCACTGGCATGCATTACAGTGCCATAAATAAAATAAATGTTACTGACCCGGGCTGCATCCTCTGTGTTCTCTGCAGTCTCTGGCTCTGAGCATGAGTCAAACACCTAACTTCCCTAAGCAATCCAGATGCTGCTCTTATGCTGTTAACCAGCATGAGAGCAACACCAGGATTGGATGGAGTGGGCTAGTGCGATTCTCCTTCAGGCCCTGGAGGCCTGTGCTTGTTATCCACCCAGCTATCTGAGACAGCTGAGTGGAGAGCCTCAAAGTGAGCATGCCACTTTGGCCCACATGTCACTTTGGCCGGCGCAAGACTGTGGGCCAAAGTGGCATGCACACTTTGGAGCATCCAGTATAGCCACTGCTCCAGTCCTCTGCTGCCAATCAGCAGCAGAGGAAACGCCCCCATTTCTCCTTGCTCGGAGGAAGCCTGATGGATGCAGCGTGCCTTTGTGAAAAATAAAATGACAATGAAATAATTTCATTGCCATTTTATTTTTAACACTTCATGCGGCTCGCAGCAGGCAGGGGGTGATGCTCCCCCGCCCTCATTATGAAACCGCAGTTAGACTGAAGTATTATATATTCCCCGGGTATTCTCAAATTACTCCCTGCTGCTCTTTCTAATCAGTATCCCTTGGTCACAAAGACAATACGCATCATGGAAGCCCTGTTGGATCGTATATTCCATGATGAGAATTGACAAGCCGTACTTGAGTATTTTAAGCTGCATAAGTACACTGTGTCAGAGACCACCACCCTATTTGAGGTCTTTAAGGTGTACATATGGGGAAAAGTCATTGCTAAGTGAGTGAGGATACTTAGTGATATCTATACACAATTGGAATTGGAAGTCCGTCCTTGGGATGTTGAAGGCTAGTGAGCCTTCGATCCTGCAGGATAGTTACCTCTGCAACAAACCAATGAGCTGCTGTGAAAATATCGAGATCTTGCAGACAGGGATAGAGTCTATTGAGGGACCAGTGCCCCAACTGCTGGTATGGAGAAGATGAGAGAGCTGGAAAAATGCTAGACTGGCTGCTGAGATGGGAGAGGCAATGGACCCATGTTCTGATGCTCCTTAACTAGACAGGTGGGACTGTCATGACTAGCGAAGACATCATAGAGGTCTTTATCACATACTATCAGACACTCTACAACTCCAGATTTGACAATAGCCCAGATCAGATTCAGGAATACCTTGACGAGTGGTGCTGGTCTGGCTAAATATAATTGCCACAGTTTGTTTTTAAACAAACAGATAGCCACTGACGAGATAGTGTTGGCTACAAAAGGGCTCTCGCGTGGCAAGGCACCAGGTTCAACGGCCTGCTACCCTAATTCTATAAAACGTAGAAGCATATCTTAGCTCTATATTTGCTTAGGGTATTCTCCAAGGCCTTGAAGAGGGAGCTCTCCCACCCTCCATGCATGAAGCCATCATCAGTGTACTCCCCAAGCCAGGAAAAGACTAGAACAGATCTACATCATATTGTCCCTCGTCCTTATTAAACCTAGATAATAAAATACTCACCAAAGTCTTAGCGAACTTCCTATCGCTCCCTATGGAGCTTATTTTACCTACATGCCAGGCTGACTTGTACCACACAGATCCACAGCCATAAATGTATGTTCTGTCTTTTCAGTGATGCATCTGGTCCTCTCTGGATAGGAGGTGGCTGTGGCGTTACTAGATGCCAAAAATGCCTTTACCTCATTGGAGTGGCACAAGATTCAGTATCCCAGACTCTGTCAATAAACTCATGAAGCTTCTATGCACACTGCCTATAGCCAGTGTCTGGATAAACTTCAGGCCCCCTTCCAAGATACAAGGGTCTTGATGTAGCTCAGATTTCATCTGGATTCAGGCACTGCTTTATTTTTCTGTTTCAGACAGACTGCATTTTAAAATGGCACTTTTGGTGCATGCAAAGTGAAAAACATGAAATGAGGCCTAGTCAAATGCTTTTAAAGAGTGGCACTTTTGGTGCATGCAAAGAGAAAGACATGAAATGAGGCCTGGTCAAAATGCTTTCAGTCTGAAATGCTTGTGCTAAATTAACATGTGTTTTTGCAGTGTAGAAAACTCGTGATTTCAGTTTCCTCTTAGCTTTGAAGATAAGCATGGAATGTGTGTTCTCTCCTCCCAGTTTCTTTTCCTTGTAATTTACACTCCCTGTTCCCGTCTCAAGAGACTTTGGCTTTGTTGCATATTTAGACAATGCATATTCAGTTCATAATACATCTTTCTCATAATGTGTATTAATTAATCAACCATGCACCAACACTACATATGGGGCAAACGCATTTTGCATGAAAAGCTATTTAAAACATTAGAGCATGTTGCTATGAGTATGTATTAATTGTTTGCGCCTTGAACATTTGCACTAGAGCATGTTTATGCTATGTTGTACATTGCACATTTTGCATGTGGTGCACAAATAATAGAAAAGCTGCTTTAAATTAATAGCTTTTGCTAGGTAATAATTAATACGGGGTATTAGAATGGTGGGAGGTAAACATAATGAGTTTTATTTAATAAATTAATATTCTTTTGTGTTTGTTTTTGTTTTGGGCCCACTATAAAATGGCTGCCTAGGAATCCAGCATGGCTGAGAATTGTTAGCGGTGTGCTGAATGAGAGACGCATGCGCAGAGCCAGCTTCATGAACTGCCAAGTGCCTCAAGTGAAGACACATGGATCAAGGCCTCAATGAACTGTACATTCCTGTCATCGTGCCAATGTACCAGTATTTGTGGGAAAGTGTCATCCCTGTGTGCCAAGTGAAAGAGAGACAGGAAATTGAGTGATACATTTTGTTGCAAGAAATGTTCTTACTTATACATGTTATGTATATTGTTCTTAGCATTAAGCCCTTATTGTCAGAACTGGTATGGGTTGGATTTGCAATGAGAACAGGATGGTGAGACCCTCATGCCATCTATGCTAACCAATCACAGTGCGAGTTTCTACTGAAACTGCAACATTATTAGTATAGTCAGCCAAGAATTAGAGTATAAATAATGACCCCTTAGGGGGCGTGTCAGCCTTAGATGCCTTAAAAGTCTTAGAGGGAGGAGAGGAGAAGAAGCAGATCTGACACAGACATCATATGGGTTAGGTACGTGAACGTCACAGGTGCAGCCTGGGAGGAGATTGCGTCTGAGGAGAGACAGAGGGAGGAGGGGTTCTTGCTCATATTTTTTTCAGAGAGTCCTTGCACGTCATATTTTTGGCAAGGCAGATCACATTCCTCTGTGGTCTTGTGAAGGGCGGGCAGCCTCTCTGTGTGAGACACAGAGAGACAGATTGAACAGACCAGGGCAGAGAACGCAGCTGATGGAACAGGTTTAGATTTAGATGCTAAAATTCTAAGTTTATGCTTTGACTAACTAACTAGTTCTGAAAAGATTTATTTGTCTTATGCATTTATTTCTCTTTATGGGAGATTTTTGCCAATTATTAATTATTGATTAGCCTTGCAAAACTCACTCTTGAATTATATTTTTCCTGAAACTCTTTAAAGAGTTCTGACTGACATAGAATTAGGGGTTTTTCCTCCTTTATGGAGTGCTTTGTATGCAACCTATAATATGTTTTGTATTAATTCTATTTTTCCTGTTTTTCAATTCTGTAACCTGATTGATATTTGACTAATGAATAAAGGGTCAGAGAAACTTAACTTTGACTAGAAAATAAAACCCTTTAAAATATTCATAACTCTCTTTATTGGCTTAAATATTAATTGTATTTTTGATTTTTCATGTTTATGTAAAGTCTCCTGAAGGTGATACACGGTGGCAAAGGTCCATCACCTTTAAAGCGGTAAACTAGAGGTAAATTATGTTTTGCATTGAGAAATTACCGCTGGATCAGTATGAGACAGGGCTGTCCTCCGCATTGACTCCTATTTGTTCTTGATTTGTCCCCCTGGCCTGACTTATACAAGAGAAACAAATGCATAGAGGAGTCCACCTTCCTGCAGTATGCCTATTGCACTCCACTAACAAGGGACAGAACATGACTGAGAACTTGCAACTACTTGTCCACAAAATCATAATATTGGGAGAACTAGCAGAGGTAAATATAAATTGGGCAAGACTGAGCTATTTCCCCTAACTCACTGCACATTTAGGCCCTCACCAGAATTCCCAGTATGCTGGAAAGAAGATTCGGTCAAATATTTGGGGGTGACCCAACATAGAAATTCTTGGGAAGTACTAAGACTTAATTATGGTTCGGCAGTTGAGAAACTATTGCAGCGTGTGGAGTTCAGGATCAAGTTTCCACTCTCAGTGGCTGGCGGGAAAGCGCTTATTAAAATGATCATGCTTCCCAGATTCTAGTATTTATTTACCACCATACCAATTCTGTAAGTAAAACATTTTTCAGCACTCCTAGAGTGCACTTCACAAAACTGATTTAGACAGGCCACCAGCTGAGAACAAGTATAAACACATGGTCTTGCCTTATGGGTATGATGTTTTCGAGGTCCCAGATCTTGAGGCCTACTTTTTGGTGGCGTAGTGTCACTAAACATCCTGGATGATATACAAACTTCACTAGGCCAAAACAAATCCTGTCTCCTAATACTTCTGGATTTATCAGCGGTATTCGACACGGTCAGCCACAAATGCCTCAGAGAAACTCTTGAATCAAGAATGGGCCTATCAGGGGCTGTCCTTAACTAGTTCACATGCTTCTTGCAGAGCCGGCAAAAAAAGAGTCAAAATTGGCAACACCCTATCTGATGTATTGGACATCGACAGGGGTGTTCCGCAAGGATCTACAATTTCACCAGCGCTCTTCAGTCTATACATAGAACCCCTCACTGAAATCCTTAAACTTTTTAAAATCTTGTACCACATGTATGCTGATGATATGCAACTCTCCATCAAACTCTCCTCTCAAGAGGCTATGCGGAGACTGGATGACATCCTGATGAAAACACAGAACTGGCTGTCCCACAACCGTCTAAACCTGAATCCACTGCAAACCGAAATCATTCTTTTTTCCCCAACTATTAGCCGCCAACAACAGCAACAATGGCCCTACAACCTCCAATCACTTAATTGCACCCCAACCATCTGTAACTCCGTAACATCACTAGGCATCACACTAGACTCAAATCTAAACATGCAAGGTCACATACACGCTGCAAACAGAAGCTCTAACCTACATCTGCACCCTCTAAGAAAAATAAATCCCTTCATAGCTTCTGGAGACCTCAAAACAGCGGTTCAATCTCTAGTGCTCTCAAGACTGGACTATGGGAATGCCACACTCATAGGTCTACTGAAATCCAGCCTGGCCCCAATGAAAGTGACAATAAATGCAGCACCAAGACCTTTAACAGACACAGGGAGCTATGACCGCATTTCCCCTTCACTCAGAGCCCTCAACCAGCTCCCAGTTGAAGCTAGAAGGCTGTATGCATGACACACAAAGCTTTACACAATTCTGGTCCTAAATACATAGCAAATAGGATCAAACTATCAGGTGGAGGAAGGGATTGCAGAAGTGCTAAATCCTTCATATTAGAACCTGCCAGATTAAAAAAAAGGAAAACACATGGCCGCACTTTCGCTGGATCTGCTCCAAAAATATTAAACTCCCTACCACCCTCAGCGAGAACCATTACCTCTTTCAGGCTTTTCAAGAAGGAAGTAAAAGCCTTTCTACTAGAAAAATGTGTCATAAAAGAACACTTTTGAAATTGTCATTCACCCTATTTAATATTGTATACTTTTGCCAGTTATATTTCAGATGCTAGCCTATTGTTTTGTATCTAGCTCTTCGACTGTTATGTACAGCGCATCATTAGAAATAGGTGCTTTACTGTACCGCAACCCTCATCAGCTCTCTTTGTACAGTGCTCTGATACTTTGGTGGTCATGTTTGCGTTTTATAAAACACTGTAAATAAAAAGTCGACACCGGTACCATGAAGACAGACGCATTTCATAACTAATACCGGAAAAGGTGTGGGCAGGATCAGTGCCGCTGGGGGCATTGATGTCAGCTGGGCTGATACTAGGCCTGGGCGGAAAACTACGCTACGCTCGCGTAGTTTGCGAAGTTTGCGCTACTTCGCACTACGCGAATTGCACGTAGCACAGTGCAAACACGCGTAGCGTAGCGTAGTGCAGCGGTCATTTTTTGCTTGCTCGCGGTCCTCAACGTCAAGTTGGCGACCGCGAGCAAGCAAAATGACATCCCGGCGAGACTTTTTCCTCGTTCGCGATCAGCAACATCAAGTTGCCGATCGCGAGCGTGGAAAATAAACCTCCCGGCGAGATTCTCAACGCTGGGAGGTCAGGTTTCTCATTGCGAGTGGTCGCGTATGCTCGCGACCGCTCGCGATGAGAAACTACCAGTCCGCGTTGAGAAGCTGCCGCTCGAGTAAAAATCTACTCGAGCGGCAGTAAAAGACAGCTTGCACTGTGCAAGATGCCGTTTTCAATGATTGCACAGTGCGGACAAGCATCCGGCACTGTGCAATCATCGCGAACAGCGCACTACGCAGTTCGCGTAGTGCTACGCGTAGCTCGCGTAGTGCGAACTGCACTTTGCGTAGCTTCGCGTAGCACTACTTCGCGAACTACGCCCAGGGTTAGCTGATACACACACGGTCTGAAATTAACCCATTTGTAATGACCTGCTGGGCCTAGCGATGCATAGGCGAGAAGAATCCCATCCTGCCACTTACAAATGAGAACAAGATTATAGACCTGCTCAACAGGGAACACATCAAGGAGATGGAATAGATGTTTTTTCAGAAGACCAATTTCTCACACTAGCACACAGTTTCTTACACAAGCACAATTGGGGATATATGTAACGTTACTCCTTTGGATATATTCACCTAATACAGGCTTAGGAACACAGCCCACAAGACAATACCAGGGTTTCCTGCAGAGCCACAGGAATTTATGTCCCTGGCACAGCTAATTCCATCACATGATGCAACAGGATGGGTTTCAAGGCTTTATAGTTTGGTGGCTGATGGGAATCTAGCGGGTGAAAAACAAAGACCTAAACAAGCCTGTAAGGCCGATCTAGGGGTCAGAATAACAGACACAGTCTGGAGGTTCTGTTGCCTTCAGACAAAGTCTATATCCATAAACAATAGGCATAAATTGCAGCATGATAAATTTTTCTGTTGTGCATACTATTCCCCAGAGAAGGATGAGTAGATCCCACCTCTGGCCCTGCTGCCTGATCGCACACGTTGGAATCGTGCATATGTAGTGGGACTGTACACCTATACTCAGATACTGGGAAGAGGTGTGTGATCACATAGTGCAATTGACTTACCACAGATTCACCCTTCACTCACTGACTGCACAAGTGGGCTATGTCAAACTACTCCAAGTGACCAACAGGTGATTCAGTGCCCTGGTCCTAATGCTGGCCAAATGCAGAGTTGCTCTGGTGCAGGGATAGCACACCCATGATGGCGAACTGGTAGAGGGACATTGCAGTGTGCAACAATAAGGCAGAGGTATATGCCACACTGCAGCCACTCTCCTCTAGACCACGGGACATATAGGTAAGCCTGGGCGGAGTTCGCGTAGCAGTGCTACGCGAAGCTCCGCGAAACAGTAAAAAAACTCTGCTGCGCTACACGGAGTTCCGCAAGCAGGCGGAATTGCTTGTCCCACCCGTTCCCGTGACTTTTCTGCCATAAGGCAACGCGGATTGAGTGTTTGGGGGGAAATATTGAACTAACTGCACCACCCAGTGTTTTCTTCTCTGTTATGGTGCTGGGGCCTACTTTTTGAATCCTCCCTAAATCTTTTCAATCCTTCTTTCCCAAAACTTTTTTTCTGATCTTTTTATTTATTATCTTTCCCTCTGTCTACTTAAGTGTATATTTTGCATTTTGTTTCTACTTTTTGTGTGTTTTTTTGTGAGTTTTGTACTGTTTTTCTCTATTACTTGCTTACTAATTTTTTTAACTTCCTTCCTTCTTTTCCCTTAATTTTGTTATACTTTCTACATTTTCATTCCGCCCCCCCCAGCATCATGGCAGAGACCTGTGCCACTAAATTGGCTGCAAAGAAGAGCCGCAGGAAGGCGGAAGGCGGCGCCCGGAAGGGGTGCAGCCCCGGGCCTTGTTTTCAGAGGTGGAGATGGCAGAGCTTGTTTTTTTTGTGCAGTGTCACCTCCCTTCTACCCTGGCAGCAGGCGGCAGGCCTGGGTCCGGGTATGGGCTCCGGGAGCACCAGCAGGGGTGGGCAAAGGTGCGCCGGGCAGGGTATCGCTGCTCTGGGGTCCGGCGCACCCTCAATCAGCTGATGCATCGGTGGTCCGACATCCTGGACCGAGATCAGGACCTGTTGGACCTGCTAAAGGCTCAGGTCGTGGGCTTGTTGAGTAGCTAATTATTAATATTATTATCACTTGTGTGTTCTATGTTATTGCTAATATTTTTTCCCAAATAGCTAGCATGCTGCTCACATGCAGGTAAGTTAAGTTGACAAATCTTATATTATGTGATTGTTATTCTTCTAGACAGGTGCTCAGCGCTACCTAATCGTACTTGGTTGCAACTTTGCACTCGCTTGGGCTGATTATGTAAGAACTTAAGTTAAGTAATGCAGACTGTAGAGAGACTGCTTTCCTTTGTCCTGTCACTAAGATAGTGGTAGTTAGTATTAGTAATTTAGCGGCACGCTTCCCCTCACTTCAGTTCTTAGAACCTTTTTGTAGCTCGTACAGTGACAAGCAACCAACCAATTTGGTGTATGCATGCGTCCATCTATGCATTTAAAGACAAAATGCAGACTTAGTGAAGTGAATTGGCCTGTCAAAGGGGGTCGAGAATGATTGCAAATGTGATCCGAATTTAGAAGCACATATAATTCGTCGCACTTTATTCCAAAATCTTTGGAATAGGCGGGCTAGGTAGGGTAAGGAAATGTGGAAAAGATAGGACGGTCTGCAATAACAGTCTACTACTAGTTGATATGTTTTACAAAAGTTCAATGATATTGCAATTGCCATTTCCTGTCCAAAAATGTTTTTGGAGAGATTATTTATTTACCACCAATTATTTATTGTCTCTTTAATTATGTCTTACATCAGCATCCAGGGGCAAGAGGTCATCCGAGGCAGGTGAGGGAGTTGGAAGTGCCTCCCAGGAAGAACGCTTCTCAGCCGATGTCTCTGCTGGCCCCAGTAAGCCCTCCTGTTGTTAATATATTTCCCTAACTTTTACCGCTCCTTCATTTCAACTATTTTCTACCTGTATCCTAATTTTATTTTTTTACCCAAATCCTCTTCGATCTATCTTGTTATCCCTGCATTATCCTACTTACTAGGTTATTTTATATTTCTAGTGTATGTATTTTACCTTAAACTGTCTCTGTCTGTACTGATCTGTCTGTAACTTCTTTTCTACTGGTTTTTCAGCCAGCTTTCGCTTTCCCTCTCCCCTTATATATTTAGTGGACTGCCTAGTGGTGGTACAGTAAGACTCTGAGAACCCATTGGTGATGGTCACTTACTACTACTAGTACTAGTACTACTACTGTGCAGTGCAGATTGCATGCCCAAGTAAGATATTCTACGCATGTTTGTTGAGGAGAAGGCTTTCTTTTACTTTCTCATGCTCAATCAGTAAAATGAGAGAGTGGCCATGGTCACGTTAGACACCCCAAAGTTGTGTCTTCTTCTTATCTAGGCCTAGTATTATTAGCAGCAGTTGATGGTAAACTGATTACCATGCACAATGGCTGGAAGGAAGTATGAGGAGGACGACACCATTACATTTGCCAACCAAGAAAACTTTATGTACAATTGTCCGGCCAGTTGGCTACTCTTATTTCTTAAAAAAAACTCAGATTCACCATTAGCTCTAGCCACTCAGTTCAGTCCTTAACAGGTTGTCTTCTTGAGATGCTTTTCAAAAATTGCCACCAACAAAAACAAAATGCCCAACCGGATACTTTATTATTATTTTTTATAGGACATACTGTCTGTACCCGAATTGCTAGTGATGTGTGTGCTGTATGTATTTTCAATTTTGCTATGGAAAAAAAAGAAATGTGGGGAGGCACATATGGCATCTAAAAACTATGTAATGTTTTTTCTAGCTGCATCGACGATGAGTGCCGGGGCCAATGGGGACTGCGCCGCCATCCAGGAGGCAGATGCGGCAGCTGCAGGGGGTGAGCCAGCGGCAGTGGCGGGCGTTGGTAAGTCATATTGCTTGCTTATTGACAGTATATATACTCGCTGCAAGGGTGTACATTGTACTATTGAGAGTGAGACTATGAGCCTCATTACGATGTCGGACGGAAAGGCTCCAAACAGCATTCGGTTTGTCCGATTCCGATTCGGAACCCACGTTTCCGACCGACTCAGAAACACTTTCTACCAACCGATTACGATAGTCGGGAACCACTCCATCGTTCTGACTTGCTTCCGATCGGCATTCGGAGAAACTGAGTCGTTCAGAGCTGAATCTTACAGGTCTATGGACCGCGTTTCCGACCGACGCATTATGATGTCTGATACGGACAGCCTTTCCAAATCGGTGTGTCCAACACAGATCGGTTGTCAGAATCCAACTTTGGGGGCCCGTAACAGGCCCCCTTCTCCCAGAGACCTCCGGTTGGGGCACATGAGGGTATCCATGGGTCCCCTCTTTCCAACCATGCACGGTGTGGCAGGCACTAAGGGGTTTGATGCGAACAATGTATATATATGCGGTGCACTCCTTTTTTTTATACTATTTAAACAAATCACTTTTTTGCTGATTTGTCTGACCTAACAAACTAGGTTATGGTCTGCTAAGTAGTATCTGTGGGCTGCCTGTCCCACATGGATGAAAATGCCAAAAAGTCAAGCGGAGATTCACTTGACAAACTGCGTGCACTACATGGTGTGTTCAACAAGCTTTGTTGATTCAACTAAATCATAAAACTCTATATGTAATAGTTTCAAGCAAACGTTTAAACAAAAACAAGCTTCAAAACGAGTCTGTTCAATGATTTTTCTTATTAAAGTAACAAATAATAAGTGTGTCATCTGTAACAACTGAAATTCTGCCAATAGATGTGCAGATATGTCTTATTAAACAGATACAGAGTTGTTCAACCTAAATGCATTTTACACAATATACAATGTTGGTTATTCACAGACAATCAAAGATAGCCCAATGCATTTCGGGACGTTGTCCCTTCTTCGAGGGCCACTGCAATAAAGAAAAATATATGTACAAGTAAATATGTACTGCATAGCTCTTAATTTAAAAAAACATGACACAAAGATTGCCACATAGCTGCCAAATGGTGAGACACCCTGACAATAAACAAGGAACGTGTCATAAATGTATCAGAAAGAAAAGAAAAAAGAAAAAGAGTACAAGGAGGAAGAAGACGAGGAGGAAGAGTTACCATCACCAATATGCGTTACTAGTGAGTGATCCATATTATTAACCCCAATATAACGCCGCGCCAGAAGTAAACAGCTGTTACTTAATGCTACGATTAGAAAAACACCACAGTTGCGAAGACATGTTTGTCTAGTTGTCCTTTCTCAGTTGTTTAGGTCTGGAGTCAGGTGATGTTCGTAGTTTTCGCGGGCTTCCGTGCTAGTTATATACGGGGTCAGCGTTTACTAGAATTGACGGTGCAGCCATGTTCGGTGTTACGAGGTCTTGTTTTCTTACGTTTTGGTGAGTTACTTAAACTTTATGCGCATTCTGTAGGTGACTAGTTGTACGTTTAAGCTTTTTTAGCTCATTGCACCCATTATTTTTCCGCATTTTGTTGCAGATGGCCATGTCGGTTTGCACGCATTTTCAGGTATTTTCCGTGTTTCTAAATGCCACGGTTTTCGGGTCTTTCTTTTTTATTCCTTTTTATCTCTTTCATGTCCCTCACGTGTTCTTCATTTTTGTTATTTTTAGGCCGTCGACTCGTAGCGCATCCTTACCAGATTATTAGTTTTGTTGTTAATATACAATACGCCAGTATGCAGTCACGTGATCAGTAGGTGTGTCTATGTTACCTTACAGATCTGTTATTCTCATATATCTTTTTTCTTCGCAACTGTGGTGTTTTTCTAATCGTAGCATTAAGTAACAGCTGTTTACTTCTGGCGCTGCGTTATATTGGGGTTAATAATATGGATCACTCACTAGTAACGCATATTGGTGATGGTAACTCTTCCTCCTCGTAAATGCATTTAGGTTGAACAACTCTGTATCTGTTTAATAAGACATATCTGCACATGTATTGGCAGAATTTCAGTTGTTACAGATGACACACTTATTATTTGTTACTTTAATAAGAAAAATCATTGAACAGAATCGTTTTGAAGCTTGTTTTTGTTTAAACGTTTGCTTGAAACTATTACATATAGAGTTTTATGATTTAGTTGAATCAACAAAGCTTGTTGAACACACCATGTAGTGCACGCAGTTTGTCATGTGAATCTCCGCTTGACTTTTTGGCAGGCACTAAGGGGTGCCTACCACAGGGTGCAAGGTTTTCCGTGACCACCCCTTTTTTTAATGGGAGCGAGTGTTGTCAGTCGTAACACAGGCTCCCATTGAAGTCAATGGGAGTCCGACCAAACGGTGTTTGGAAACATCGTAATCGGTCAGTCGGACTCCCCGAATCTGATTCGGTCGGTAATGATTCCAAGACCGAGTCGTTTAGAATGCTTTCTGACCGACATCGTAATGAGGCCCCAAGTTGTGAATAGTTGAAGAAATTCCTCTTCACTTAGCATTAGCATATGCAGCAGGAGATGAGTAACTAATCGCCTCTTCTATCTTCAACTCAGCAGAGAAAGTTTCATGAAGAAGAGTCAGACCTTGATGGTTAATGGGAAAGGGAAAGAAGGATGAAAGAAGGAAGGACTGGTGAAATGTATCATATTACTGGCAGAGAAGGATGCGTGGGTGAAAGGATGCATATAAGTGGCTGATAGGATGCATGCATGGGTAGGTGGGTGAAGGATGGGTGAAAAGTGAAAGAAATGATGCCTGCCTGCGTGGGTGAAAGTGTATGGGCGAAAGGAATTTTCCAGGCTGTTTGATGGGTCAAAGCAAGGACGCATGGGTGGTTAAAATGACAAATATATGTTGGTGAAAGGTTTGTTGAAAATGATAGCCATGTTTGAATGGATGGAGGGTACTAGTATTCATAGTCATGACTGGATGAAGAGAATGTAAAACTTAAAGGGTTACTGAGTAGCAAGGCCAAGGGTGTGGAATAAAAATAATGCTAGAAGAAAAATGCTTTGATAAATGGAAAAATCCCTGGGAAGAAGAGTAAACAAGGAATGTTTTTTTTATCAAGGTTTTTGATTCAAAGGTTTGAGCGACGTTGTATTTCAGACTACTCACTTGACTCACAGTAGATCTTAAGCACAACATATATTATGTACCCCTTGTAAGAAAGTGCCCTCTTTTTGCATGGTCACCCCCACTTTTTGCCAATTGTTGGTGTACTTTGACTGAATGTGCCCTGGGTTCCTGCCAAACAGGTACCCAGGGCCTATGTTCTTTCCCTAAAACTGCATTGAGACAGACCCCAATTGACACCATTGATGCCGTACGTCGAAAGGAGTTAACGTTGTAACCTCAAATAGTACCCCGCAGACAGCGCAGACAGCTGAGACCAGTGCCGTGAGGGGAATGGCCCCCCTTGCCTCACCTTTAGACCGGACACTGCCGTGAGGGGAACGGCTTAAGGAAACTATCGCTGCACCGCAACACCCGCCGTGAGGGCAACGGCTGAAAACTACCATCCCCAGCAGGCATTGCTTGTTGCTTGCTGGGGACGTCATCGCGGCGCCTGGGGGCGCTTATCAGCCGAGCAGCTCTCCCACAGCGCGGGACGCGCGTGGGCGTGCCCGGGCGCTGCCCAGGCACTGCCCGGACCAAGGGCTGGCCCATCCACGCCCGTCAGAGACCGGAAGAGGCTGAGCTGGGCCACCCCCCCTAATATCGGCAACTATCAACGCCAAAATGGGTAAGCGAAAAACTCTCTGCTCCCAGGTGCAGGGGTGTGACAGGGCAAAGGTGCCAAGGAACTCTGAGTCGATAATATCTTACCTAACCTCGGCTGTGGGGGCTCTGAACAAGGAGATTCAAAATGCAGAGGTGGAACTGGGGCTTACCCCAGACCCTGCGGAAACTAACACTCTGCCTGTTAACAACTCTCCAATTCCGTTACCTGTTGAGCCCAATATTCAGATTTTGAAGCAAATAACTGTGGGGGCCAGTAACCCTCACACTGTAATTTTGCATGGTGGCGAAGGGGGAGAAAACTTGGTGGAAATATCTAGAGAACACCCCCCTCCCCAAAAGGGTGACCTGAACCATCAAGGGAAAAAGAAACCGAAGAAAAGGGTATCTAAAACAGGATCTGGACAAGCAAACTCAATAGCAGAAATGACTTCGGTTCAAGTGGGAGACTTGGTACAACGTGCTCAAATGGCCGTCAGGTCCACATTGGAGGAATTTTTTAATTCTAGGATGAGCCCTATTCTCCAGAACACTATAAAGGAAATCACAGATATGTTGAATACCTGTGTTGAGGGGATCATGTCGAAATTAGTACGTGTTGAATCGCTCTTGGGAGATTCCAAAACTCTAGCAAGTTCTAATAGTCGTTCCCACGAGGGTCAAAGGCAGGCTAGTACTCAAATCAGGTTGAGAGGTCCCACCCGCCACTCTGATAATAAAACTGTAAGGAGTTCGGTCGGGCCCGCCCCTACAACTACGCCAGATCTAGATTCGGGCAGACAGGCTGGGGCCCGTACCCAAAGTGAAATATCTTTACTGCAAAATACCCCATCCAATCCCGTGCCCCTAGATGGGAATAGAGTCAATCGCCCTCAGTTGATTAATATGAATAATATTGAACCAAACAGAGTTAGACTCAACCTGCCCCCAGAAGCCACTCCTTTAGTTGCCATCCTTATAGGGGTCCCCCCACTCAGAAGGAACTACGTGGAATCAACCGTGGAGCTGCTCCGGAAAACCAAACACTGGTGCGACCAGTATTGTAAAGATAGCTTCTCGGTTTCTTCCCATATTATAATGGCGAGACGCGTTGGGAAAATAGGTCACAGACCCAAACAAGGTACAGATGACTGCATTGTAATTAATTTCGACAGGGCAGATATAGCAGGGAAGCTATTTATGGGTGATAACCAGGCTGGGCAGGGGAGCATCAGGGCCCTGCCGCTGGGTTATTTTTATCCATCACTAAGGGGGCTACACTCACCTAGCGGACACCTACGGGGGCCAGACCGAGGAGAAATTAAGCAGGGTAGCCTTCTCCCTTACCATCCTACAAGGGTTAAGACCGATGCTGCAAGCCCAAATGGCAGTCAAGCAAATGCGGCACTACAAACTCCCACACCCTTAGAGAGCGTGGATGTGGTAGGGCTTGAGCACCAAAATCGGTTTCAACCACTGTGTTCCCTGGACGAGAACGATTGACTGGAGAGGTCTCCCCGCCATCAGGGGCAGAGTAAGGAACCCCTCATAGGTAAAGTGGTAGGCGATGACGTAGCCAGCTGTAGGATCATTAGTTGGAATATAGCAGGCTTAAGAACTAAAAAGGAAGACCCCAGGTGGTGTGAGTATTTAAAATCCTATGATATAGTGTGCTTACAGGAAACATGGGATATGGAAAATAATTTTTGGATGGACGGATATAAAACATATAGTGTCCCAGCATGCCCCTCCGTGGCAGGCAGACCCAAGGGGGGCTTAGTGATGTTATTTTCCCTTGAGTTGGTAGGCGTCTATAGGGTGGTGGAATCGGGGGGTCCCGTGCTCACTACGCCACTGGAGTCAAGCTATCCTGGCTGATGACGGCTGATAGCCAGAAACCGGTCCTAGGATGCTTGATTCCGGTCCAGGGAAGACATGGCTTGGCAGTTCGGGCTGGACTGTTCCCATGAGGCACAGGGTCAAGACTGATTTGCATATGGCCAAGTCTGAACTGGGGTGGCGTGGTGAGCAAAATAACGATGGATTTAACCCAGATCTGTGACTGGGGGTGAATGTTTTGCCAATGTGCAACATTCCGTCCATCATCTTGTGTGTTTTGCTGTTCGCCCTATGTGGGAAGGGTATGCCCAGACGTGGGTCCCGTGCTCACTACGCCACTGGAGTCAAGCTATCCTGGCTGATGATGGCTGATAGCCAGAAACCGGTCCTAGGATGCTTGATTCCGGTCCAGGGAAGACATGGCTTGGCAGTTCGGGCTGGACTGTTCCTATGAGGCACAGGGTCAAGACTGATTTGCATATGGTCAAGTCTGAACTGGGGTGGCGTGGTGAGCAAAATAACGATGGATTAAACCCAGATCTGTGACTGGGGGTGAATGTTTTGCCAATGTGCAACATTCCGTCCATCATCTTGTGTGTTTTGCTGTTCGCCCTATGTGGGAAGGGTATGCCCAGACGTGGGTCCCGTGCTCACTACGCCACTGGAGTCAAGCTATCCTGGCTGATGACGGCTGATAGCCAGAAACCGGTCCTAGGATGCTTGATTCCGGTCCAGGGAAGACATGGCTTGGCAGTTCGGGCTGGACTGTTCCCATGAGGCACAGGGTCAAGACTGATTTGCATATGGCCAAGTCTGAACTGGGGTGGCGTGGTGAGCAAAATAACGATGGATTAAACCCAGATCTGTGACTGGGGGTGAATGTTTTGCCAATGTGCAACATTCCGTCCATCATCTTGTGTGTTTTGCTGGTGGAATCGGGGTCCCATAATCTTCTGATAATTGAAGTTGTTGCCCCTAATCAAAACAAAACCTTGTTTATTAATTTTTACAATTCCAGGGAGAGCAGTTTTATAAATGAACATCTTTGTGTATTGAAATGTTTTTTAGAGGACTATTGTTTACAGCAAACCACTTCTTATGTCATAGTACTTATGGGCGATTTTAATATTCATGCATGCGAGATGAGTTGCCAAATTATTGACCCTTTAGCCCAGGTAATTTCCCCAATGCCTCACTTTGAGCACACACAACGTGGAGAATGCTTGGAGGACTTTTTGGCCACCCTTGACCTTATTGAACCCTGTCATATGGATTTCAAGGACAGGGTTCCCACTTTTAAAGGTCGAGAGAAGGACACTATTATAGATTTCATATTTATTTCCCCCCTTTTTTTACCTAATGTATCTTTTTATAATGCTATGTGGTCTCCTTATAGTGACCATAATCCAGTTATTCTGGTCCTGAATAAAGCCTGTGGCCTAAAGAGGAACCAGTGTAAGATAGGTAGTGACCATTGTGTGAAAGCCACAGATCAGGGCCATAGGCTAAAATGGGCAAAGGTAATCCCTGATCTCTTCTTTATAGATCTATGTGTGAGGGTGGAAGATGAGGTAGCCATCTGTAGTGATTATTTGAGCCATGGGGCCGAGGTGTTAACAGCATTTGAAGGGATATGTGCGCAGGTAGCATTTGAACTCACCATGGAAACCTCCTCTAGAACATTTAGTGGTGAAAGGTGGTTTGACAATAATTGCTCTTCGGCACATCGCAAATTAATTGAAGCCCTGAAATCGGCCCCACGAGACAGAACACAAATAACCGTGTTAAGGAAACAGTATAAGCAGGCAATGGCAAACCGCAAAAAGGAAATTCAGAAAGAGGCATGGGAGGCGCTTTTATCAGTGGAGGTTTTAAAAAACAGTTCCAGTTTTTGGGCTATCGTCAATAAACCATTTTTTTCAGGAACTGAGAACAGCCCTCTGGATTGTAATATCAACGAGACCCAGTGGCTTGCCCACTTTGAATCCATATATGAGGCTTCTCTGACACCAGCCATGCCAGGTAACTCCAGCCAAGACAGGGACCCCAGAAGTTTTATTTTCACTGAAGACGAGGTACAACGGGCCATAACACAAATGACCAGCAATAAGGCACCCAGCCCCGACGGCGTACCAGCCGATTTATATAAACAATATCCGGCTTTTTGGGCTAAAATTTTGACCAATGTTTTTAATGCAACCAGCGATCAGGGCTTCCCGGCATCATGGTCACTCAACGATTATTCCAATTTTTAAAAAAGGTTCGAGAGAGGACCCACGATGCTACAGGCCAATCTCCCTAATCGACACAGAAGTAAAAGTTTTAGGGAGAGTTATTTTAGCCAAATTAATGGTTTGGCTGAAAGAGAAAGAGGTTTTAACCGATTTTCAATATGGTTTTAGAAAAGGGAGGAGTACCCTGGATCAGTGCCTCAACTTACATTTATTAGCCGGGAAATACACAGTAGCCAAAAAGGGGTCGCTACACCTAGCTTTCATGGACCTCAGCTCGGCTTTCGACCTGGTCAACAGGTCCAAGCTGTGGCAGCTCATGCTAGATATGGGGATTGAACCTAGCTTAGTTCATCTCCTGGCCGACTTGCATAGGGATCTTTATGCTAACATAAGGGTCAATCAAGAAGGGAAATGCACAAGGCACTTTAAAATAAGCAGAGGGGTGCGACAGGGCTGCATTTTAGCGCCCCTACTTTTTACTCTATATATTAACAATTTACCCAAATCTCTTGTAAAAGCCAGCCAGGACATTCCGTGCATAGGGGACATGGGTATTCCCGTGCTCCTATACGCGGACGACGCTGTCTTAATAGCGCGCACAGCAATAGGGCTCCAGAGGTTATTGGACTCATTTGGGGCGTACATGAAATCACTGGACCTTGTTGTGAACTTAGCAAAATCCCAAACAATGTCCATGGGTCAAAAAAAACAAAAAAGTAAAAACCTTTTACTGTGAAGGCGCCGAGTTGTCGAGGGTACCCTCTTTTAACTATCTTGGGGTCTTATTTGATGAGAAGGGAACATGGGGCCCCCAACAAACAATGAAACGGAACCTGATGGCAAGATCAACTGCTGCTGTACACGGCTTCGCGTATCGGCTGGGGGCCAAGCCGATCGAAGCCATGCTCAATATTTACAGGTCTAAATGTATGGCTATTGCCTTGTACGGCTCCGATATCTGGGGATATAGGTCAGGAGAAGGGGTGCAGATAGTGGAAAATTAATTTTTACGAGCCCTCCTGTCTGTTCCTCAGTCCTCCCCAACATTTACAGTACGCCAAGAGGTTGGGGCCAGCTATGTTTCAGACCTATCGAAACTGGCCCCAGTGAGCTGTTGGCTAAAAACCTGGCTTAATCCTGAGCTAACGTTAAATCATCAGATTATCAGGGATTGTATGGCCCTGGACAATGTGAGCAGCATCTCATGGTTACAATATGTAAAGACTGTTTTAAGTGAATTAGGGCACCCTGAACTATTTAATGTCCCTGATGAAATAAGGAGAGGTGATGTGTCTTGGGTTAAGACCCAATTCTTGAACTTGTTGGCGGTTGAGAGGGAGGAGAAGGAGCTACTGAAACCTACAGTAAAGGCCTATTTTATGTTAAAAACCACAACTTTGATCGAACCTTATCTGAAATTAGTTACTAGGCCCTACCACCGCCAGCTCTTAATGAAGTTTCGTTTTAACCTAATTCACACCCTCTTAGGTAATTCGCAAAGCTGGAGTAGGGTGTGTGATCTAGGATCCTGTAGTTGTGACAACTTCTCAACCCAGGACACTATGCACTTTATCATGTTTTGTGAGCATTTTAGTATCATCCGACTGAGGTTTTTAGTCCCAATTTTGAAGGGAAAAGGCTTTATACAGGTTAAACCAGCTCTTCTTTACCTGCAAATGCTGAACGACCCATGGGAGATCTTTAACATTGCGAGTTTTTTTAGTGGCAGCTGTGCGTCAGAGGAAATTACTATAGCATTTTAGCTCTTGAATGTTTTAACATATTATTGATGATTAATTGATTTTATATTGCATCACATGAATTTATTGTCTTCAGTGTCTTTTAACCCTTTTTTATCGCCCATGTACCATGTATTTGACCTCCTAACTATTTTATACTATATGGAGTTGTACAATTGTAATATATGTTGCATACTTTTATGGTTCTTATCAACCGAATAAAGTGGTTTGACTGACTGACTGACACTCTTTGGCACATGTCAGTCCCTGGTAAATGGTACCACAGGTACCAAGGACACTAAAGCCAGGGAAGGCCCCTAAGGGCTGCAGCACTTATTGTGCCACCCTTAGAGGCCCTGTTATATTCCATATAGGTACCCTATATAGGCGCTG